>JAWNNU010001136.1:0-67853 GCA_035044585.1 Scaptomyza polygonia
TATTCCATTTGTCTTTGGTCCTTCTGTATGTCCGTCCGTTTGTTTGGAGAGCATTGTTATCGAATACTATAAGACAATCTTGAGCTGAGATTTAAGTTTGTGTTAGCTATACCCAAGTCAAGTTTGGTTCAAATTATTGCCTACACTTCTGTTTTCCGATATAGAGATGCCATTTTAAATGAATAGTCGAGCAATTGTCAAAATATTATTGAAGCCAGATATGACTTGTTGCATTAAAAGATTAAATGAGTTTTGTTATCAAAATCAACAGTTTTCAGCAGCTTATTTAGGTATCATAACATTTGGTTCTTTTAATCAATATAAAATATAATAAAATATAATAAAAATTGTTTGCCCAAAATAAATTGCTGGCGATTAGCAAATTATTCAGTCATTTCAATGAAATAAATATAAGCCTTAATTACGCATGTATGAATGTTTTTATGCCACATTTGAAGCTCAGTCATAGGCGGACAAGCTCGCCGCCTCGTTGTTAACTCCCTTTATTTGCAGCATATCAAAAACAGATTGACACTCCTGTCTGAATGAATGTTTTATATACGTGTGTGTGTGTGTGTGTGTGTGTGTGCGTGTGTTGGGCTCTTAACAAGATACACTAAGGATACATACAGAGTGTGTGTATGTGTGTGGCATCCTTTTAGGAGCCAGTGTCCTGTACGTTCGTGTGTGCCCACCTGTCGTCAGGTGTTTGCCGAGCTACGAGCTACAAGCTGAGAGCTGAGCGATGTGTTACTAGCTACAGTGGGCCTTTGTGAGAGGGCGGGGTAAATGTGTGTAAGCAACTGCAAACATGTTCGCACAGCTGCGCACTGTGGCATTAATTTCCGTTAATTAAAATAAATACGTCAAGCGATAATAAATGACTCGCTGATGATATTAAATGCACAAACCTGTCAGCCAGCATCCTTGCCATCCCAGCAGCCAGGATAAAAGCCAAAAATGACACGCGTCAACTGCAATTAGTTGAGAGGGCGACTAATATTTAAAGTACCGAAAGCCAGAATAGTGGGGAGTAAAAGTTGCCGGGCCGTGTTTGCTTGCCAAATTGCTTCTAAGACATGTGCGCTACATTAAGTGGCTTAATTGAAACGATACGATTTGCCTGCAAAATAAGTTTTGCTGGCCACAAAACAGCTGCGACCACACAACACAATTCTGTCTATCTCTCTCTCTATATCTCGGACCATCGACCAAGTTCCTCTTGGCTTTATTACACTGCATAAATTCCAAACAAATTCTGGAAGACGTCAGCAGGTAAGCTTCGCTGTCAGGCAACAACATGCGATATGAGTGTGTGTGGTGTACTAAACCAAACACCTGGTCGTAAAGTGTGGAGTGGGGTAGTGGGTGGAATGTAGCAAATAACTAAAGCAAAACACAAATACGTTGTGCCCAAAATGGCAACAACTACAAACAACAACAACAGCAACAAGAACAGCAAAAGCTACAGAGCCATAGCGTCTGCTTACCTGCAGCTGAATGGATGTTTGAAAGAACCGAAGTGTGAGCTGTACAATAGCAAACAAAAGATAATCCTTGCCCTTACTTCACGCGCTACCTTTGGACACAACACACTGCCTCTGTACACAGCACACGCACACACACACACACACACATGAGTGTATTTGTAGCCAGGCAGCCTGACTGCTTTTGCTTCTATTGAAACGTTGGAGTAATGAAAAAAAAATGTCAACTTGTGCACATCGACTAAGAGAGATCGAGAGAAAGAGAGAGTGCGAAAGGGACGGTGAATAAGACAGAGACAGTAGCAGTTGAAGATTGAGGTAGCAGTAACAGAAGAAGGAAGCAACTTCCTGCTGCCTGCGAGACGCAAAACAAAAGCGACAACGACAACGACACCGACACCGACAACAAAACATGTGTCAAACGCCAGACATTCTGAGGAATATTAATAACACTCACCCAACATATTTTTCATTAAAGCTCCACTGAAATGTCACGCCGATGACATACACATAAAGACACACAGCGCACACAGAGAGTTGCCTTAAAACAGATAATGCAAAATGAATTTCGCTATCAGTCAAGCAAATTAAACAATTTCAGTTACATTTTTCATTTAGTCAACGTTATTTAAATGCATCACATCAAATTTGGCTTGGGTGAGACATTCTACTTATATTATCGAACATGACCAGTACAAATAGCTCTAATCTTGAAAAAGCTACCAAGATAAACTTAGCTTACATAATATGCTAGCACTTTTTACTGCGAGCTTGAGAAAAATTCAATCTCTGCAGGTCAAGGTTTTTATAGAACACAAAATTTCTGAAACATTATAGATTTTTATTATATGGATATAACGGCGAACATGAATAAATCGACGAGGATGCTAATACGGATCGAAAATATGTTGTTAGCTTAATAGGGCCGCATTGAAAATTAATTTCATGGTACAAAATCGGCAAAAACTGACAGTGTGAACTTTTCTAATGCTTAGTTTTAAGTTTTGAGTTCAAGTTTGAGCTTACATTTGTACAGACGCACTGCATACTGACTGTTCGCCGGACGAGAGAACGAGAAATCCTCAAGTGAATAATTAACAACATCAAAAACTTTATGGCAAACTTTTGTGACAGAATCGAAAACTTTGGCTAACTGTTGCTACACCAACAGCAATATAAAGATTTGCAGTCGAAGCTTGAACCTTAGATAAAATTGGCATGCTCTTTAAACTATAAGGGTAACGCCAATAACGGAGAACATTGGCTATCGGGGTTCGGATGCATTGATCTGTACAGTGTCTTAAAACATATAAGCTGCATACCTCCTTTATAAGATCCTTTTAGCTATGTGTATCTCAACTCGACACTGATGACCTTTGATCATACTGGTTACGCCAGCTGAGTTTCTCAGGTCGGATTTGCACTGTACAAGCCTTGTGTATTTGTGAGAAACAACGAGGCAATTCTCATCTTCAACTTTTTCTACTGTGCTTAGACTACTACGATGGCAGTGTCAAGTCGTGCTGTAGGATCAGCAGTCGGACATTTATTCGTAAATCTAAAAGCTCCTTCTGCGCACTCACCATGAAATAACCTCTGGTCGCATCAGCAGACAGCGCAAAGATCCTACCGTTGCGTCTAAGATTGCAATCTGATATTAAAGATGGAAAAATAATCTCAGTACAAAGCTTGTTACTTTTCAGAAACAGAGACCTTGATAGGTTTTTCATATCTGGAACTATGTAAATTGTTGTCCTTAGTTTCACCCCGATCAATGAGTTTTTTTTTACTTGGACCTTTGCACTGTCATCGCCCAAATTACCATACAAATCTACATTGCGGATAAAATCAAAACTGAATTATTTGTGTGGTGTGCTTTTACAAAAAGTATTTATTAGTTAAGCAAGCGATTAAAGCTTAAGAAAACTTTGTGGTTTAATAAGGTTTTACTTTAGTTATAGCTATTAACGTTTAAGCAAACGGTTTGGTGTCATAGGGTTTCACTTTGGTTATACCAAATCGTATCGTTCTTTAAGTGTTGCATCTTATTAATGATGGTATTACATTAGTTAAAGCTGGAAATTGTTGCATCTTATTATTCTTGTATTCTGTTTTATTTTTTTTTTGTTGAAATTATTTAATGGTTTTAAGGAGTCAGCTGGCAAATTAAGCGGTAAAAAAAACGTCTTCAGCTATCGTCTCAACAATTTGCTTGACTTTACCTGTAAAAATGTTGAAATTGAGGTTAATCAACATGTTTTTAGTTTCCCGGCTCCGCAGTGAGCGCAGAAATATTTGGTGCTTAAGTAAGTTTAAAGAAACGTCAAAGGCCGATCAATATCCGAAACTTATATTTTTATATCAGCTATAAAACTTACAAGCTTTTCGTTAAACTACTGGTTTTCGGGATCAGTTGGCTTGAAGAGTTTCTCTGCTAAATTTATTTGTTTCACCAAAGTGAACACAGAGAATGCAAATTTCGTAGCCTGCATAACATAACAAGTTGTTAAATTATTAGTTTATTATAGGATTTTTAGCGACTTACAGTCAGGTTGGTGGCCACAGAAATTGTAAAAATATTTCCAGCCATGAAAACAATGGGCTTTTGAAGAGATTGCAAGAACTGAAGCACAGTTTTCTTGTAACGCTGTTCCTGGTCAATCCAGTTAGACTCGAATAGGGCACCGGCCAGTTGATTGCAATCGTCTGCCAAATAGTTACAGAGTATGCAGAACGGCGTTGTCTCCAAAAGGACAGCTGATATGAAAGATATGGCCGCAACGCGAGACCCGAAATTGGCAAACATTACAATGTTAACGAATGTAAATCCCAAAACGAGACCGACAACCAAAAGTTGCACAAAAATTGTGCCACCAATTATGGGACGCAAAATATCACAGAGGCTACAACAAAGAATATATATTATAAATGGATTAATCAAGGAAAAAAAAAACAATTAAATTTGTATCTATTTGAAAGTTAAGCTTAGACAAAACATTAGTGTTTCCAAAGAATTTGGTAACGTAGTATAATAAAAGTATAGATTATATACTCTTATAAACTCTTTAAAAAAATTTCAGTTCAACTCAAATTTGATATGTTAGTTGAGAGATAAAAATTAACATAAATTCTACTAATTTTGTTTATAGAAAATCACATGATTTGAAAATTTTAAAATACACAATAATAACAGTCCCTAAAAGTTAGTTATATAAGGAACATTAAAAAACAAAAATCACCTTAACATGACCTTGTGATCGTGTATACATTCGATTAGCTTCTCGTAGCGCTGCTGCGGGTGTTCTTCTGGGTCATTGCCCAGTTCGCGCAGACGGTCTGCCAGGTTGGCCATATGAGCACGCAGTGGCAGCACAAAGCTGATGGGATAGCAATCGACGCAGGCGTCCTGAAAGCAGGCACCACTCATGGCAAAGTACTCCAATCCAGACTGCAGCCAGAACTGCCATTTGCTAGCCCGCCAGTCCAGCCCAGGATAATAGTTCTGAAATGAGGGCACACCCATGGCCGCAGCGCTTACAGCCGCACTCGTTGAATAAAGAACATAGACGGTCAAAAAGCTTAAGAAAAAGCGATTGCTGCTTGCGACAGCACGATGGGCACGGGCACGCTCGCTGGCCTTCGTCAATCGCTCGTCCATTTTATCAAGTATTAGATTTGCCTGGTCGAAGCGCTTGTTCAGGATCCAGACAATGACCACCTTGGTGGAGCAGGAACACACATTGAATGCCACCTGCAACGAGGTGAGAAACTCACCTGGCGAGAACTCGGACAAGTGAGAAATGTAGCCCGTCAAAAAGCCTATGGGCTGATAGAATGTCGCAATCAGATTAAACGCAAACGACCACAGACAATAGATAAGAAAAAAACGCCGCGGTGGAGTCCGTACGCCCATCACAAAAACGCCTCGGAGCATATAAAGCGTCGCCTTGCGTGATTCGGGTGGAGCACTGTCCGGTTTTGCGTACATGCTGGGAAAGATATTGCGGAGCACCATGTTGTTGCCAGTGAAGCTATTGTTGAGCCTATGAAGGACTGTCAAGTCAACTGTCCTCTTTTATAGCGCTACGTTAAAGCCAAATCCTGTGATTATAAGCTCATCAATGTGCAAAATTTATGTCCAGCACTTTCAAACGCGTTAGTTGAAATCCATTAAATTCTATTAAACGATTGTTGTGCTACAAGGTCACGACGCTGCCCTCTGGATCGCTTTAAAATCTACTGCAAGCAACCGTTAATTATCAATGTGAATTGCCCTTTCAAAAGTTTGTTCCAGATTTGATACTATAACACGTCTCCCACATATATATATGGTGTTTTTCTATTTTTAAAAATTATATTTATTTTATATTTTTTGTGTCGATTTTTTCTCTAAGTGCACCATTAAGCTTCATTGCTGTTGTTGCTGCTCGGTGGCACACGTAACACTCCGAGTAGTGTTAAAGCTTACACTATCCTATAAATAATTGATGAGTCCAGAACGCTGCTGTGGCTGTTCTCATTGACCGTGCCATCAAAATGCAATTTTCAATTAGTGCGCGAGTATTTTATAAACCTTTCATTTACAGCCGAATATTGCAATTAAATAACAGTTAAATACAACAACGACGACGACAAGCAACAAACGAAAACAATATAATGCGTTTAACAATGATTAAAGCGACTTCAATCGCTGCAAAGTTGAAAGTTAAACAATGGCAGCAATTCAATTGATAAAATCAATACAATTGCAATAAAACAAAAAGAAATGAATAAGTATTTACATTAAAAAGACTTTTCAATGCGTAATTGTTATCTCAACTCACATGCTATCACCAACGCGCAATTATGCAATTAAATGTGGTACAAAAAGCTCCAATAATTATACATACATATATTTATACTTTTAAGCGGATAATGATGCTCAAAATCCAAAGTTTAATTGTATTGAAATTGGTTTTAAATAAAAATAAAAAATATATTTATCAATATTTATTTATTATTAAGTTAAGACAAAAATAAAATTTATTATTGTGCGTGCTAGAATAATGGTGCTTTTATTCTTATTATAACTGTGAAACATACGCTGAATACGTCCAAGCCGACTGCAGAATACTCTGTTACCAGCATAAAAAAACGGGTGCTTACATAGGAGTCCTCTTTCAAAGGGAGAGCGCCAGGTGAGAGCGCTGTGGTATATACATATTCGAAATTTAACACAAAAAATTGATATTCTTCTTTTACTTTATTATTATAGTAGATAACTGATTATGGGTATATTTAATTATAAGCATTGAAACATTAAGTTTGTTGAGTTAATTATACTCGAAACCCAAGGTATCCGCCCCCAGCCCCCCCGCAGCATAAAACCGAAAATGCCTATATATTCTACAGTCTTTGAGCTAGCTCCACCAAATTTGGTGCCGAGATAGATTTTGACAACCCCCAACCAAATTCAAAAAACTTTTGATGCCACGCCCATCCATACTGCCCTAGCCGCCCCCAACCGCCCCAACGCTTCGTTAAAAACGGGAGTGCGTGTATCTTTCATAGTTATTAAGCTAGTGTTACCAAATTTGGTAGGAAGATAACTGGAAACGACCCCCAAAAAACTGCATCAAAGTTTTCCAGCCCCATCCACCCATCCACCCATTCACCCCCCTCCCCCCGCAGTTTAATAACAGAAATGCCTATATCTTCTACAGTCTTTGAGCTAGCGCCACCAAATTTGGTGCCGAGATAGGTGTATTTTTGTTTAATAATATTGTATAGTTTACAATGACAAATAAAGTGATACTTGAAAATGCAGAAATGCCGACCAAAAGCATCAACAGTTGAGTCAAAATAGAGTCTACATATTTTATTTTTATAATCAGAAGTATTTTATCATGTTTGAACTTTCGACAACTTTCCAATTATCGATTTTATGTTCATTACTTTATGAAATTAAATAATCAATTTACAGAATGGATTTAGTCTGCGAGAATTTTCTTTTGATCCTCGTTTTACCTATACAATCTAAAGATAAGGTACATTCTATAGTTTAGCGATTCGTTGTATTTACTTAAACAAAGTTGTCTGACTTCAAATTGCCGCTTGACAATCGTTTCGAATTCTCACCTAAGACGTTGTGAAAAGATTAACTTGTTTGTGCCTGCGTTGGCAAAAGGTTCAAAGAATGTTTTGTCATTGGCAGCAAAGGGCGCAGCTGCAGTTTGTTCATTTAATTAAGAAAATGTGACAGATTCTGCCAAGACCCTCAAAATGTGACAGTCTTGAACGGAAATCTTTTAACCAAGCACATTCTAAATCAAGTTGCAAACACTTTAAGAAAGAGGCTTGTATAAAGCGACACCATTCTCTCTTTTACACTCTTTCTGCACTCTTAGCGAGTTATTAGTGAATTTGTATTATCTAAACACTGAAACCCAAAAGAGCAACAATTTGCCGAATAGTCACTTCCGCTCCCAAAATTTAACAAAGCAAACAATGAGCGAGGTTGCGGAAGTTCCGAAAGAAACGTACATTTAAATATTCAGGGGTGCCACAGAAAACGCTTTCGTCCGAATTTCATGCCTTTTCTATTTCAAGGTGCCACAGAGAAAACGGCTGACTAGTTTTGGACGTTTGCAAATCGTCGCAAAATCCTGAAATCTGATGCTTCCACCAAGTCCGATACAGATTTTTTGATGTCAGAGTCAGCAATGACACATTTTTTAAACAGAATTCGGAGTAAATTGTTTTCGCGCCAAAATTTAATTGTTTTATTTGTATTTTAATTAGCTTTAAACAGTCAATTGCTCTATAAATACATAAAACAATGTAATTAAAACACAAAACATATCGAAAACCAATTATTCTGCAACTTTAAAATGAAAAAATTAGCTAAACAAACACTTGGCTTATTTAGTCTGGCACGGTGGCAGCCCCTAGCAGCCAAGTCCGATAAGGTTGGTGCCCAAACTAAAAATATGAAACCATTCGGTAACCTGTGGCACCGTGAAATTGTTTGGACGTTTTTGCTACTAGTGAAAATCAATTCCATGAGCGTTTTCTGTGGCACCCCTGATTAACTAAGGCTTTAAATGATTTATGCTACAAATTTTTGAATTTTAAAATATATTTCATATCTCGTTTAGCTTTAAATTTTAACTTTTAAATTAAAGGACAGACTAGACCGTAAAGTCTGCCATCTCAAGCTGACTTATTCACGTAGTTCAGGGGAGTTAAAAGATGTATATATAAATGTCCTACGTTTTTAATCAGCAGCGTTAATCGAATTGTTTACTGCAGAGTCCAAACAGCCTTAATATAAATGTGTTTAAAGTGCGAGTAACGCATTTTAACTATATATTGACAAACACTTACGGCAAATCTAATTTTTTTTTTTAGTTTTTTTTAGGTGTGTCTGCTTTGGGTAAAGGGAAGAGCACGAGTGGGCGGGTCATGAGCAATCAACACCAAGTTGACTAACGCGCAAATATTTGATTTCAGCTGGCTGCTACTCTAGCTGTGGCTGTATTTTGGTTTCTTTTTTTTAACCCAGCGGGAGAGGGGTGCAACAGGTGCCGCATTTTATTGCCAAAAGCAAACTCATTTGCACTTGAAACCACAGCAACAAGTCTGAAGCGGGCCAGAGGACACCAGTAGCAGCCTAGCGAAATGTTGATATTAGCTCCGAGCTCCAAGTTAGCTCAAATCAACAGTTGGCTTTGGGGTGAACTTCAAAAGCGGCAGCAACTGCTTTCAAGCGTTTCGACTTCAAAGTAAACAAATATTGAATCGCATTTTAGTGAAAACCGCAAAAAAGCAGAAGAGAGAATATAACATGGGTCGCTGTACTGTATCGCCAGCATTTGTGATGGAGATAAATATCGTATTGCTGGCAGTTGGCATTATCTTTCTAGTGGATCTCTACAACCATGTAAAATTGCGACGGCGTGAACTCTCCGACTTGAATATGGCCATTCGCTTGTTGGGTTTGTCTCCACGCATATCCTGGGTACGAGGAATTTGTCTGGGAGTCTACCTTTTCAATTCCCTACTTGGCATAAGCATGTCCAGGCATCCATCGACATTAAAGTATGCTAGCTATTTGCTCATTGGCTTCATTGTGCTTCTCTATACAATCTCGCTTACCGTGTCGCGGTATCAAGCAATTTACAACTTTGGATACTATTCTAACATGATGCTGTACAGCCTTTGGATAAATACCCAAATCGAGTCAATAGAGGCGCTGTTCGATTGCTGTGGCATCAATGGACCCATTGACTATACCATCGCAAATCGATCCTGGTCAAAGTCTGGGTGCTGTGAATTGCCCGATTGCGATGGTTGCCAAGACATGTTTCGCGACTTTTTACTCAACATTGAAATGGAAGTTGCCCGCGATAATATTGCATTGTCTTTATTTATAGTTACTGGCATGTTCCTGATGATTTTGTATTATCCAAATGCGCGTTTAGACATCGATCCCTACGAGTCTGAACACGAGTCTGAACACGAGTCTGATCACGAGTCTGAACACGAGTCTGATCACGAGTCTGAACACGAGTCTGAACACGAGTCTGATAACGAGTCTGAACACGAGTCTGAACACGAGTCTGAACACGAGTCTGAACTCGAGTCTGATCACGAGTCTGATCACGAGTCTGAACACGAGCCTGAGCACGAAGAGTTTGAAGAGGAGGCGGCTGCAGAAGCCCACAACGTATCGGAAAAAATGACGCAAACAGATAAAAACCAACACCAAAAAAATTCTTACTAGATTATAGTTAAAATAAATTGGTACTTTAATACAAGTCTTGCAGTTGAAAACTTAATTCAATTAGGAAATAATAAAAGGCGCTGTTTAATTAGGAGCTGTCGATTCAAAGCAGGGCAGTTTATACAGAGAGAGGAAAATTTTAAATTTAGTGTAATTACTTTTAAGTTCATTAATAAATATATTATATATTTTTTTTTTGTTAGTGTATTACGCTTTACGAAGCAGAAGGTCGGGGGATATGCTCAATAAACTCTGATCCGCATCAAAATTGAAGCAGCTGTTTGTATTGCTTATCCTACCAGACAAACTGGCGATTAGTAGCTTTATTAACGACCCTTCGCATGCTTTGACCAATTGAACTTTAATGCAATGTTGCCCCAACGACCTGGCGGCAAGTGGTGAGTGTGTTTGCCTGCTAGCTAGCTTGCTTGCTTGCTTTTGCGCCTCATTAATTGAACTTGGGTCTTATACCGTCCTCAACTGATCCCCTCTCTGCCCTTGTGCTTGATTGGTAGGGCAAAGCTGGCGCGTCTAATGGCCGCACTTAATTAGCTTTCAAAATAAAATGACCTGGAAATATATTTTAATGGCTTCGATTTCAGCTGCGTTTATTGTACAGGATTGAACAAATGATTATGGTTTTACTTCTGGACTTAGTTAGAGATTTATACACGATTAAACGTGTGCATAAATATATCTTTTTAATTGATCTGTCGTATGGTTAAGGTTCAATTGAAAAAAACGAAGGCAGTAAACGGTAAATTTCACAAGGCCATTCGGAACTTTAATAGTCTTGTTATGGCATAAGCACTCGAAACTTTTAAATGCCATCACATCTGAGAGCAATGCCACTGACTCATCCAATGCAGCAGCAATAAGTGCTATAAAATTACAAGTACGAGTATTTTCATAAAATGAAATTTTCATGAACTGCTGCAGCAGTGTTTCTTTCACTACTATCTCTCTTTATTCACCTCCCTCCCTCACTGACTCACTCACCCACTCCTGGTCTTTCTTCTCTCGCTCCCACTTGAAGGGAAATAGTTTTTGCAACTTGCTTTGTCATTTTGCAGCGAGTACGTACGGCCTCAGATTGTGGTGGGGTAGCAGGGTGGCTTGGCTGCATCCGTAGCGGTTTGTATAAAGGAAGCGCCGCCAAAAAATAAACAGCCAAAAAGGATGCGAAATGTAACGGAAGTGCGCGAAATTTTTGCACATTTTTGAAAGCGTCTACTTACACAGTTGTTGTTGCAACTATTGTTGTTACATTTGTTGCTGCAGCAGTAGTTGTTGTTGTTGTTGTCGTTGCTGTTGTTGCTGTTGTTGCTGTTTTCGGTATGTCTGCGAAGGCGGTTAGTGGGCCTGGCCGCCTAGCGCAACTTTATGACATTTTAATGATGTCGACATTTATGACAGTTGGCTTGAAGATCTCGCAATGCTTTGACAGTTGCCCTTTTGGTAACTGAGCGCACCAAAATGCACTCGTTAAACGCTGTGGCAGCCACCGCAAATTGAAAGCCAAAAATAAATCGAGTTCTTTCATTTCTCATTTTCGTTTCTGCCCACGTTTTGTGTCTCTGACAAATGCAGCAATCAAAAATTTAATATCCAAAACAGTCAGCACAGTTTTAAGATGGCTGTCCTAGATATTCCAGATGATCTTTAATCAATATTGCAAATGCGATATTTTTTTTATTCACTGTTTGATTGTTTTGTGTTTTTTTGATTGCTGTGAATGCACTTAAATAGTTGGAAAATTCATCAAAGGAAAAGAACTTATTGTTAGTGTGTTCATGTGAGCTCTTATATTATCGTTTGAGTAATAAAGTCTTTACTTTCCTTGTAATTTACTTAGCTAAAGGACATTTCCTGGGTTTGGATACAGGAACTTATTTTCTTGACCGAAACGGAAGCCTATCGAAGTTCTTAAATGTTTCTGCGTTATGTACTGCTTGGCAACATTAAACTTAATATATATGCTTAATATATATATAACTCAAGCGAGCTGTTGAAATTAATTTAGCACAGTTTGTAAATCACACACACACAGACACACTCACATACACGCTGCCACCCACAACAGCGCTGATTTGTTGGCTTTGTTGTGGTTGCTTACCTGTTTGACTGGCAAAGGGTCAGACTTGGTAGCCAGAAATGTGCTTCAGAGCGCACATTGAGATGGATTTGCTGGCAAATATTGTGACATAAATCAATCACTCAGCCAGCAAACAGCATGCAAAACATGACATATATTAAATTCGTATAAAGTGTGTCTGTGTGTGTAAGAGCATGTGTGTGGCGTACCAAAAAATATTATGAATTGCTTATTGTATTGTGATTTCCATTATTGTGCATGTATTTTATGTACATATGTAGAAGAAGTTTTAATTAAATACTGTGATATGCTGACAGCTTGAGTAAATGCAACCCATTTTGCTTTAATTTGAATTAATAGCTGTTCAATGCACGAGCAATGCACAACTTCAAGCATCGCGAATGGCAAAAGCAAGTTTCAAGGTTAGACAAGGGGGTAATGTTCATATCCTTGATAGCTGCGTCAAATGACAAATGCTTGTTGTCCTGCGCTCTGCGTTGTACCTTTTATTAAGTTTTGTCACGGAAATTGGAGAACAGGCAGACACACACACCACACCAGAAGACAAAGTTTCGCTGACTTTTAGCATTTGCATTTTTATTATTCCCGTTTGTTTTTATTTTTTTACATACTCTTTTAGCAACGTTGAATTATATACCGCACACTGAGTAATAATTATTGCAGTGCCCAACAGCAAGTTGAAATTGTTATTTTTGTTTTGCTGTAAAATACAACTTAATTGTTCAACTTGGCACATAAATAAAACAGCTAACAATGTGGTGTGATTAAGGTAAGCAACAACAACTAAACAAACAAACACAAAAACAAAACAGCACAAAAAAAGGTCATCAAAAGGCAACTTTGCTCTTCGGTTGACATAAAAGTTGTCGCCTCGTTAGCTAATGGTTTTTACCTGGAAGGGCAGCACGCTTCTAGGTGTTTGATTATTATTTTTTAAATACCTTTCAAACAATAACATTTCAAAATCTGAGCTATTAAATAATCAAAACGCTATTCAAGATGTCAAATTCTCCCTACATGATGGTAATAAGTTATTTTTAAACATAAATAAAACAGAATGATATAATGCCGTTACAAATTTATTGTACAGGCTTATTAAATTTCAAAGAAAATGATTTATAATTTATCTTCATAAACCATCGCTGTTAATTGAAAATCCCATACTTATTATAAGCTATATTTGCTTACATAATTTTAAAGCTTCGTTTGGGTATAGAAGAGTTAACTTTAAATTGATTGGACTTATGAAAGCAAAGTTCGAAGTCACAATTCGTTGTTCGGTGGAACTGAAAAGCAGAGCCATCGTCGATTACCATAGATGGTAAGATTTGCATGTGCTGCAAGTCAAACAATAATACACGCACACACAGACACAAACATGCCGCTTCGCGTTGGCATCCTGACAGCTATGGTTATGAGTAGCTGCTATACAGGAAATTATATTTGTTGAACGGATTTGAAAAACAGAGTGTGAGCGAATCACATTTATGTAAAAAACCAAAAAACGGTAGACTATTTAAATCGAACCCATGCTATCGATAACTGTAAGTTATCCAAAAATATTCTATCAATATCGATCATGGATTTAAATCAACATAAGCAACAATCGTTGCACTTTTGATAGATAAAATCTTGAAATCAGAGTATCTGCTAGTCGAACTTTCTTTAGTAGAGCATTCTTGCATGTTTGTCAGAGTAAATGCACATAAAGTAGTAATATTTAATTTTTACTTCAAATAAGAAAACTTTTGAATGAATATTAAAATTTACAATGAAAGGCACTATTTTACTTAAATAAAAATGAACTCTATGTTAGCGCTGCTTGTTGTCTTACGTTTTACTTGACTGCTTGTCATATGAGAAAATTTCAATTCGAGTTAGACAGTAAACGTATATAGCGCAAAAGCTTGAAACTTTGACATGTCGCAAACGTCAAACGTTGCCAGTCAGGCACCTTCACCTGAGGCGTCAAACGTGGCGTATGGGCAATATTTGCATAAGCAAACATTTAAGCGTTTTCGCTGCTCCTTTGCCTTGGACGTGGGCTTATGGCAGCCATTTATGTATTTGCCAAGTTTGTGCCAAAGTTTATTTGAACCAAGACCACATAAAGTTAAATTAAGGTTTTTGGCTAAGCGAAGCAGTAAGACAGAAAGAAATAAAAGAAGAATGGCTTTCAAGCATTTGGTTGTATCCATTCATTCTTTTTTTCTCTTTCAAATTTTTCAATTACACTTAAAGTTTAAGTGTTTGGTAACTGCCGTTGATGTTGTTATTTTGATGCAACTCTTCATAATTTGAGTAAGCAACAAATTTATCTGCTTGTGGGATTTTTGCCACATGCTGCAAATATTTCATCATGTGCTTCGGAACTTTTTATTTAGGCTTCAGTGTTTATGGCCCGTATTCAAAGCATAGGCTTTGTTTTCACATCGTTCGAAACATGTCTGGCGTATAAATGGAATATTAAAACACTGTGTGTATAATGTGTGAGCCCCATTGTTTTTATTCGCCTGTTGCAAAGTTTTGCATTTGTTGTGATATTTTTTTGGTTAGGTGGTGTGGGGTGTTTTCAGTTCATCTGCGGCTTAATTTAGTTGAGCGGATGAGTTCTGCTTGTTGCCGACTGTCTGGCCGAGTAATTTATAAGCAGACGTGCTAGTTGAGAATTTGAGCAACACAACAAAACTACTTTTTAAGCTATGCAGCATTTGGCCAAGTTGGAAACCACTTAGCTTGTCTGCCACACCGTGGCCATAAGCCATTAGGTGCAAATCAATTTCAACTCACTCATTCCCACAAATCTTTTGTGGCTTTCCGTTAATTTATGCCCTCTTCCAGGCACAACATCATCAAGTTTGTCAGCTGCGGCTTTTCACACAAATCTCGCACACAAATCACAAATTGAGCACTTGATTAAACGCTAAGCATTGGACTTAAATGGCCTCAGCTCTTTATATACGGCTGTGGCTGGCATTAATTGTCTACGTGCCACTTTGCATTGATAGACTGATTGATTGATCGATTGAGGCACACTCCACCAAAAGTTCCAATACCACATACAAAAAGCACTAAAATTAAAATGTCCGAAACTTGTCGCAATGCCTGCGGAAAAAGAATTAGAAAAGCGCCTATTAATAAAAGCAGAATACATCAGTATTGCCCCAACTACGCAAACATTTAGATTGTCAGACCCATACACAGGTACATTCAGTTACAGCTACTGGTGCTGCGGTCCTGGCCGCCGCCGGTTGTGTTGACTATGCTGGCCAAAACGAGCACGAAAAGCGTAATAATAAACCAGGATACATAACTGCTGCACCATAAAATGCAATAAACGAGCAATTCACATTTCTGCATAACAACCTAGAGCAGGACTCGTCTCCTCAAGCTGGGCAAAATATATGAATGTCAACTGTCACCAGAAATAAAAAACAAAAATAAATGATAAAAATAAATATGAAAAAAAAATGATAAAAAAATATTATTGCATTGCCTGGGGAAAGTATTCCACAGTTTAGAATACCGAACAGATAAAACAACGTTCAAATGTAATATAAAAAAATTTGAAACAAAAACTGTTTGATTTTATGTTTTTGCAATAATTAGGTAAGCACCTAAGCACCTTGCGTTAGCTGATTGGACCTTTTATTTATTGAAATGTGTAATTAAGAAATTATCTTGAATTATCTAATCAAAGTTGTAATAAATTGATTTTTAAAAAGTTTAAATAAGTTTAATTATAAACTGTTTTAAGGGAAGTATCCACATAAACAAACAAGCTAAATTGTGTTATTTTAGGCTTTATTTTTTTTTTTCAAATGATTTGTTTTAACAAGACTTAAAAGATGGGATTTTTAGTATACCTAAGATTGCAAATTATTAGAAATAAAATTAGAATTTGACAAAAAAAAAGTTCAGCTAAAAAGCAGCGACATGACATAATAACTATATTTAATTAACAGGGCAACATTTATTTTTATATCATTTAATTTTTTACCACAATTTAGAATTTATGACAAATCAAATTTCATTTACACCTATAATTTTATTCAGTGCTTATTTGGTCTTCCATATGCAGTTACTTACTAATATAATAAATATGCATGTTTTAATAAAAGTAAAGAATTTAAACAGTGTGGCTCCTTAAAAAAAAAAAAAAAAAAACAGTGTAAAACAATATCAACTAACTAAAGTTGTTTGAGAAAATCTACATCAGAAAAGTCGTTAGGCATACACACAGCACCTGTTCGCAACAACATCGAAAAAAGGAGAGGAAAACACTGATACACAAACGCAAAGCTTGCGTCTTAAGCCTGTTGTCCTGTTGACAGGCAATTTGCCTGTGAACAAACAGCAAACAAATCGACAAACAATTTCAAGTGTTCAAATGCTAAACACAAAATACTTAGCTTGACCAATAAAAAGTAAATGGCGTACACTCATACGCAAGTACACACACACATACACTCACATAACACCGCAAGCTGTCCGCAAGTTAAACATACACGCACACACACACACACATACACACACACACACACATATATTTAAACATAGCCAACGACACATTTACAGAGCGCCATAGTCTGAATGAATGGCAATAGCTTTTGCTGAAAGCGGGTCGACAAAAGAATAAAAGGACGAAATCAGTCGGAAGCCAGCAGTCAGCATCAGCAGTGGGCAGCCAGTCAAGCTATTTGCATAGCACTTAAAATAGAAAGACACACGAAAAAAAAAAAGGAACCAACAAGGAAATAAAAGAAACGAAAGAAAAAAAATCACACAGACATACACAACCCGAATAGTAGGTAAACAGGATGTGCAAATCTGCTGCAGTGAAAGATGCTGAGTGATAATTCGACATGAGGCTCATGTATAGGCGCTGGTAATTGACATTGTTGGGCGACGGGCCAGAGCACGAAAGGGCAAGAAGCGGAAGAGGAAACAAAAGGACAGGCCAATGCTGTTTATCTGTACGGATTGTACCGTTTGTTGAGAGTTCATGCGACTATTCGACGTTCTGGTGCTCGTCATCAGCAATGCAGCTTTTAAATCCTCGGCCCAGAATGTCCGAATAATGTTCATGTCAACGCAGCACAGCCCGGCACTAAAACCTGTCCAAGATGTGACAATGACATTTGCAGCCGAAAGTGTTTGCCTCCTCACTCCACCCACTAATTTGCTCTTCCTTTTTTAAGCACTTATGTCATTGAGAACGAGTTGCTGTAGACCGCTAGTCAGAGAGACAGACAGCTGACCTGATTGCCTAAAGAATCATCACGGCATCGTGCGTCCCACCTGGCGTATGCGTAATTAGTCAATCATTTATTGCCTGCCTGCCTGCCTGTCGCGTCAGCTGCAAGCCTGTTAGCTGTTAACTATAGTTCAACAACTGTGACAACAACAACTAATTAACTTTGACAATAAAACCTGAAGCGACAACGACGTAAATCGTGCAAAAGTTTTTCAACTCACTTCAGTGTCAGCTTTGAAATGCATTTCTCGTTCAATTTAGAAACAACTGTCATGCCCGAATGTCCTTTGAATTGTAGACTCGCAACTTAACATTGCTCATAAACAGTTGTCGGTGCTGAGCTGCCACAGTTGCAAATGTGCATTTGTATTATACACTCACTCAGATGATGCTAATGACGCTGAGTGTTGTCAGCTGCTGTCGCCTTGAGGTGCGCCTCAGTAATTAGCGGTTTAATGTCGGCCAGCAACAAAAGGCAAATAACAATCACATCTGCATTCAACATGTCATTAGCCATGCACAAAGACAGACCCAAAGTCAAACCTAACAAACAATCAGTTGAAAAGTGTCACCTAAAGTTATCCTGTTTAAGCCAAGAAAGTTCTTCTCTTAGAAATAAATGCTAACAGTCAAAGTGCATTTGGTGAGTGCGTTGCACTTAAAGATAAAGTACAAGTATATTGTTAACAAGTGCCGACAGTACAAATGCTCTAGTAAAGAGATCTGCACTTGATGAAACCCTTAGACACATTCTTTCAGATGTCAAAAATATTCAAAGCAGATAGTAATTTACAGTTGACCAATATCCAAAAAATCTATGGCACAAAATAAATTTTAAAAATATATCAATTAATTACTTTGTACTTTTAATTCCTCAAGAGATTTTTTATAAAGAATTTGGAGTCATTTTAAATCGATGCACTCGTGTAGATGGATTAACAAACTTTTTTAAATATTCTTTTTATATAATTTCTAAATCTAAAGCATCTTATGTACGTAACTATTTTTTTCAGGGTATAATGGCTTTGTGCAAAAGTATGTAACAGGCAGAAGGAAGCATCTCCGACCCCATAAAGTATATATATTCTTGATCAGTATCTATAGCCGAGTCGATATGGCCATGTCCGTCTGTCCGTCCGTCTGTCCGTCTGTATGAACGCGTAGATCTCAGAGACTGCAAGAGCTAGAGACTTCAGATTTTGAATATAAGTTCTCCTATACCATAAGCAGAACAAGTTTGCTTCAAATTATCGATATCTACTCTGGTTTTCGATATACACATTGATAACAAAAAAACATCGAATTTGGAAAATGTAAAATAGGGGGTTTGTGAAGTGGGTAACGAAAATTTCGTCCAAATCGGTTTAGAAACACCAGAGATAGCGTAAAGTTAAGTCAGCTATGAGTTTTGTTTAAAGTGATCATTATTTGAAGCATACTTTTAGGACGCAAGGACTGCAACTGGGATAAGGGTATCTTCTGGTCGGGCTATCCAGACTAGATTCTTCTTTACCAATCCGACCAATTACCCCATATTTTGAGATTTTTTTAAGACTGAAAATCAGACAACTTTGAAGGGCTATATCTTCTAAAAATCTGGTAGTATTATGGATAGCAGATTTGAAATCGTTTGAGAGTTTCGTATAAATAGGTTCATTCAAAACTTTGTAAGGGCAAAAAACAAATTTTGTAACGCAAAATCAGAAAGAGTGCCTCTGTGCGAGGCAAAGTTTTTAAGTGTTTTTAATTCAACTTGAGACATTTTCCAATATTATTTTACTTTTAAATTTTTTATAATTTTCATATTTGAAAAAAAAAAATAAAAATTAAAATTTATGCCCAGAAATATTTCATTCAAGAAGAAAAAAAACGAATATTAATAAGATTAAACCAACCTAATACGAATTATGCGTTGGGACTCGAACATATCGGGTGCTTTAGCCATTGGACTTTTGCCGAGCATATGTCGTTAGTATTTAGTTTATTAGTTTAGTTTATTTCAGTGTAAAGCGAACATGCTTCGAGTCGGAAGAAAGATGCCAGATTTTTGATTAATTATTTTTTAAATGGATAAATTGAATTAAACATGGTTTTTATTGAATCAAAAATATACTAAGAAAGACTTTGGTTTTCAAGTAAATAATCTTTAAATTAATATATTATGATTGAAAATATAAATTTTGTATCATAAAATTTTATTTAAAGTCAAGTTGCCCAAGGTTCACGAACCTATCACGAAATACCGCCAAAGGTACGAAAAGAAACTACTGACCCACCACAGTGTGCTGGAGCTACAATTGCTGGGCAACAGCAATTAGCTCCGACGTCTTTCAAGGTTCCATCTCCTCGACCGCCCTTTTCCGCTTTGTCGAATTGTAAACTTGTCCCATCATAAATGTATTTTACGTCAATTAAAAACTTAAGAAATCGTCTTTGAAATACTCTGTAAAATTTAGTTATTGGTTCAACTAGACAGGTTCTAAATAAAAAATATTAATATTTTATTGTTGCATAGTGTTTGCACTATTTTTTCACTTAAGTTGTTTGTGAGTTAGAGCTGATGATTCTCGTTTTGAAAACGATGCGTGCTCTGACAGTGCTATTTATTATTTCGTTTTTGTACACACACACTGTGTTTTCTTGTTGTTGTTTTTCCATTGGTCTGTCTAATTTTTTTATTCGGTTTATTTTTTGCGTAAAATATGTGCCACGCCTTGATGAACGATGTGTATCCTAGGTGGCCCAGCAGCTAGAGTCAGAGTTCTAGCTGCAATTGGGGCTGCTGTTTGAGCTTGGCAATATCTGCATTTTAGAAACTCTGCCGCTGACTGCTGTAGCTGTTGCTGTTTCTGGCTTCTTTTTGCTCTTTCGTCAGCTTCCGCTCGTCGGCGGCGGCATCCGCCATCATCATTGCTGCCATTTTGTGCGCACTGACCCGCTTTTTGCGCTCTCCCCATTACATTTGGTTTGCTATTTCGCTTTTATATTGTTTGTCTTCGCTTTTCGTTTTATTTTATTCGCCCTCTTGCTTACTTATTTATAGTATAACTGTTTCATTGTTGGCTGCCGGGGGCATGAACTATCTCTTTTTATATACAAACATATATGTTTGCATGTGTGTGTTGCTATGTGAGTGTGATTCTCAGTGTGTGGCCAATGTTTGCACAGGGTGCACGAAATCAGTTGTGCCATGTAGTTTTCATGTTAAACGCTCTCAAAATTAATGGTCACACATAGACACACACACACATGTATATATGGTACATTTGGACTCCCAGTTGCGAGTTTAGAAATAGAAACGAACGTTATCGTTACAAATGTGCTTTCCGCTGCCTGTCAGCGTGGCTACAATTCGCGGCCGGGTCCCAACTGCAGTTGCCGCTAGTTTTCTGCCATGTTCCTCGTTGAATTTGATGTTGTCCCGTTGAACGGGGCACGGTCCATTCCTCACACTCTCTCTCTCTCTCTATATGCAAGTACCCCTTTGCTATCTGTCTCTCTCTCTATGTGTCTGTTCACATGCATTTAATATTTGCCTGCAGCTAAATCAAATTGTTTTTCTGCATCATTTTTTAGTCGTATTTTTTTTTGCAAGCTCACAGTTTATTCGCTTATTTTTCTTTTGCCGTTTTCGCGTTGTTGTTTTGTGTTTTTGGTTCTCTGTCTGCCCACTGTTGGTCGCATAAAAAATTGAAGATAAATGTCGGTAAATGTAATTTTTAAAAGCCCTAATATCCTGCGTCCATTTGCGCTTCACTTGCTATTTGTTCTGCTGGGCCTTAGAATTTTGATTGCATGTGGTAAAAAATTGTGGCAGGAATTATCTCTTTTCCCCCATCAAAGCAACAAATTTATCACACGATTGTGGTGAACATCTTGGGGAATAATAACTTTCGATGGCACATGTTTCTTACGTTATCTTTTGCAGACAGCTTTTAAGCTTATAAACAAAATAGCGTAACTTTTTTTTTTGGTGTCATGTTCTCAATTTTTATTTGATTTAAATACATAGATTGACAAACATAATTCAAAGTCAAAAGCCATTATCTTTTCATCTCATCCAAGTAGTTAATGATGATTGTATGTAATTCTACTTAAAAAAGTACTCTCCACCATATTATTGTCTCAGTATATGCGCACCGACGAAAAAACAAAAACGTCACAGTCGGATGCAACCGACTATAAAATACTCTGATAACATTATTAAAACCTCTAGTTAACACTTTGTATTCAAAGAGGAGGTATGGGGTGGAAGGTGTTGGAGGTATGGGCATGGCTTTCAACTATTTTTTCAATTTAAATCTATAAAGCACTCTATTAACTATCTGCCCATCAAGTATCGTTACTCTAGCTTCTAAGCTGTGGAAGAAGAATCTTAATTCGGGTTTTTGGAGTAAGTAACCAGCTATCTCTTCACCAAATTTGGTGTTACAACCTGTTAAGTTGTATTAAATATCGATTGTGGGTGGCTTATTTATTGGTACCTTTTCCAGTTTTATAGGACGATTATTCCACCAATATACGCGATATCTTCAATGTCAGTGTATAAATATACGAGTTTTTGCCAATGGAAGCTAGCGACCGTATTATCAGCGTCCAACATAGCATTAATATTTAAAAGTCAGCTTTGAAACTTGTTTGACAGGTTGTCAGGACATGGTTGCCGGCAAAGGGTAGCAATGTTACCCAACTGCCGTACACAGTTTGTATTTACTATGTATGACAGACAGACAGCTCTTGAGTATTTGGATTTAAAAATCAAAATAAAAATAAGTTCAGCGAAAGACCTTCAAACTAGTAAACAAGTTGGATCGTTAAAAACAACTGCCAAAGAAATTTCCGGCTAAAAACAGATTGTACATGAAGGGAGAGACTAATTATGCCATACAAATTGTTTACTATAAATTGCGAAAATGAGAATGATACCTACAATGACGTTTTGAATTTCAATTACTTATACATATAACATTTAAAACTTTATACAAATGAAATATTGACACGCTCTTTGTTTTAAATAATTTTATTTGGCTTAAACTCTAAGTTAAATTTATTAATATATGGAAAACATAATTTTATTTTAATATTTTTAATTATATAACTTTATTTTGTTAATTTGATGTAACTACTTTAAAACGCGTAAAATCAAAATGTTCATATTAAATATGATCACGTTTTGGCTAGTTTCGAGCACACAAGAGCCAACCGCTAGACGATGTCTAAACACAGATGACTCAGTCGCATGCCACATTAAAGAACTTTGAACGTGTGCACCAACATCAGTCAGTCACTCAGCTGCCAAATAAAACAACAAAAAACAACCTCAATAAGCTAAACGACAATGGCAAAAAAAAAAAAAAAAAATTATAATAGCTTGCATCATATTTTGATATTTTTACATAAATACGAGACGAGGCGCGCTCTCCTTTGTCAGCAATTTTAAATTAATTTTATTTTTGTATGTACTCCGTGTATGGCAAGTGTATGTGCAGCTGTTTGTTTGGCATGCCGCAAAGTTTGGCTGTCGCCCTGAAGTTAGGCATCGTGTCGGGAGTGGCCCCCTATAAGAAAGAACCGCAATCTAGACATGCTACGGGTTTTATACACAATGTTTGATGCGACTTGTGATTTTTTTTTTTTCTTTTCTTCATTTTTGCGCTCCTTATGCAGATGGATTTGCCTAAGCTTATACACAACACACACACACACGCAACACACACACTTGCTAAATCACAATCTTTGCTGGCAACATATGAAAATTGCGTTTTGCGTAATAAAAAGTCGAGTTTATCTGCGCAGCGTTCGCTCAGAAAAACTGATTTACTTTGCAATTTTATGACTTTATTAAGAATTATGTGCTGTTTTGTATATATTTACAATACACAAAACATGCACACACACACACACACACACACATACACAGTCTCTGTGTAACAGGAAGTTAGAGCAGCAGGAGCAGGAAATTCGCACAAAATGCATGCCAAGTTGAGTGTGTGCGCATACATTACCCAAAGTCCTGGCTGTATCCTGATGTGTGTGCTGTGCTGTTGTTGTCGACTCACTTGACCTCTAGCAAATGACATGAAAATCCTTTGATAGAGCTGCACGCATTCATTCATATCATGGTCACAAGTTATGAGTGCATATTTTTATGCAACAAAATCGTACAAGGATTTCGGGATGCACAGGATACCCCAATACATCGCCTCCAACCCCTTTGCGTTTCTTTAGTTCTCGATTTCTGCTTGTATGTCTATTTGCTCTACAGATTTAAATGCATGATGCTTTAGCTTGCACTTCCAAGCACAAAATTTGCTACAAATAACTAAGAGTGCTCATTGTGAATGTCCAACCAAAAGCAGCAGCAAGTGTGAGGGTAGTGAGTGGGGGAAGAGGTAGTGAGCAAACGATAGGGTGTGCTGACAAATGATAATGTTGTGCGATATGTTTGCCATGTAAGTTGCCGGATAATGGTACGTATATCAGATGTTTTTATGACCACTCATTGCGTATATCAGCATTAGAAAACTCTGACGCTGAGTGCAGATGTTTCCCATTGCCGATTGACTTAATTCGAAGACTTTCGTCCACTTGGGGACAGCAATAGCATCGGCAACAGCAGCAGCAGTTGCTACAGCCAAATCCTTTGACCTTTCACCTTAGCACTTACACCTGCGATTGTCAGCAGCGTAATGGACTTTTATCTCTGACGACCCATCTAGCGCTCTGAATTGTGCTATTTAATTAGTTTTATGTACCCATTAAAGGTAAGTTACATTGGGTATCTTTGTTGAAACAACAAGACGAGTGGATATGGTCAAAGCCAAACGTTATTATATGCGAACGATGATTATTTCTCAAAATTCCGTATAACGAATTTTATAGGGACAAACTTTATAAATATGTAAAAATGCTTGAAAACTTGTTCTTTTTTTGAGTTTTATTTGAAAACAGCAATAAAATTTTTTATTTGGTGTCTGGTTTTTCACGTTTATTCATCAATAAATAGTTTAAACTTTTAAATTGAAGCAAAAACTTTTTGAGACTCAAAAACTAAATTTTTTTTAGAAGCGAAGATTAGGTACTTAGCGAAAAACACAATAACAAATTGGTAAATATATTTAAGGTGTAACCGCGTGGTTTTCCATTTTGGAATTCGTTCGTGAATTGTAAGAAAACATAAGCAAAAAATTTGTTTTCTTACAACGAAATCGATCGAGGTACCGCCTTAAAGAACTTTTAATGGAGAAAAATAAAACACACTGAAAATTTAATCAAAGCGATATGTAGAAAAGTTCGACTGTACCAAAACAACTTAAGTACAGATAAAGTTACCTTTGAGATAAATAGCTTATTGCCGCCCGCCTTCATAAATAATAACAGTTAATATACTTCACTTCCGATCAAGCTTATTTTAAAACTTTTGCACAAACACAACAAAGTTTTTGTGTTTTTACGGCTAAGGAATTTAATTTCGGATATTAAATTGCAAAGCTTTTCGTTATTATTTTCGATGTGTGCTTGACTTTAAATGCTATAGTACTGAATCTCTTTAATTTTTTCGCATTTTCAAGATTTCACAGTCCATTTGGATAAGAAGTTATGTCCAAGACACAGGGGAAAAGGGTTTGTAACTTGATTAACATTTTTCGCGGAGCACTACTACAACAGGCATATACTAGATTCATTGATTGAAAGTCAGTTTCCTTTATGTGCTTCGATATAATCTCAAATTAAGTATACAAATAAGTAGGGGATAAGAGATATACGTGGTTTTAGCCTTACAATTTGGAATTGACGTGAATGGCAACAACGCCATCGTCGTCAGAGTTGCGAATCGAAATGTTGGCACGCCCGTCGGAACCAACGGAGATGGTCTTGCCGGTGCAGCTGGAACCGTTCTTCTTTCCAGAGATGACATCGCAGTAGTTGCCTGCAGGGAGACCAGTTTGAACCGAGCTGTTCATGTCGTAGTTGTCATTGTTGAAGGCCACAAAGCCACGATTGCCACGGCTAAAGGCAATCTGGTTGCTGCCGTTATCCCACCAGTTCTGCAATTGGGCATCGCCAACAGCATTCCGGAATTCAACCATGTTGTAGATCTGTCGCCAACGATGCTCGCACACCCAGCCACCGCCGCAAGAGTCATCGGCATTGAATGTTGGGGAGGCAATGTTGTTTCCATCATAGGAAGGTGGTCCCTGGTCGCCGGAATCGAAGGCGAAGGAGGACATGACACGGGGTGTACCGAAGGGATGGGCCAACATGAAGGCGGAGGCCATTTTGTAGTTTCGGCTCACCTTGTAGGTGAGCACATCGGCACCACCAGCACCATGACCTCGCTGGTTATCGTGATTGTCCACAAACACTAGAGACCGATCGGAAGCGGCAAAACCCCAAGCGGTTCCCCAGTTGGACAAATAACGCAACTGATCCTTGCCGCGGAACACTTTGCCAATTGAGTCGGAGTGACGGAATTCGGTAACGGCACCCATGCCAGTGTATTCGGATTTCTTGATAGCCTCACCGCCCATATCGATGACCTCTTGCACGATATAGGGCCGAGCACCAGAGTTGAAGCCATGATCGGTGTTCAGATTGTTAAGGCGTCCATAGATGGCGGCCAGATCTGCGGGCCACATGTGCTTGGCGGCATCCACACGGAAACCGGCAACGCCCAATTCAATCAAATGGTTAAGAAAATCAACAACCTTGTCTCGCACCCACGAGTTACCCTGGTTCAGATCACGCAGACCTTCCAGCTCGCAGTTGCGTACATTGCTTGGATCATTGTAGTTGTTAATGCCGCAGGTGGAATGAAAGTCCAGGGAGGAGTAGGGCACGGCTGGGAAGCTCTTTGAACTGGGATCAGCATTGCTGCCGCCAGTACCAGATCGGCCACCATCTGCAGCCATATGGTTGAACACTACATCCACATAGGTGCGCACGCCAGCATTGTTGCAACGCCTGACCATGCTAGCAAACTGCTGCTCGTTGCCGGATCGAGTAATAAGCTTGTAAGAGACGGGCTGATAACGCTCCCACCAGGGTCGTCCGCCAATCACAGCGTTCTCATTGACAGGTGAAACCTATATGAAAGAATATAATTACCTGGCTTAAACAACGTTATAACAACTAAATGCTTCCTTTTCTTAATAGAAGCTATTACTTTATTTCACTTG
This sequence comes from Scaptomyza polygonia, assembly GCA_035044585.1. NCBI lineage: Eukaryota > Metazoa > Arthropoda > Insecta > Diptera > Drosophilidae > Scaptomyza > Scaptomyza polygonia. Next base: position 26,804 of record JAWNNU010001136.1, read on the forward strand.
TCTTCATCAAAAAGAAAAGAAATTTGTTTGGCCTACCTGGAGACCGGCATAGCCATGGGGTCCTAGGAAGTTTTCGCATTCGGATGCAATATCGTCCCATTTCCATTCGAACAGGTGAACCATGCCGTTGCGCCCATCTTTATAATTGGTATTGAATTGGGCGCTGGCCAGAGCCACAAAGGCTGCAATCGCTAGACCCTTGATAAAAAACATGCTGCTGCTTGATTTCGAACAAAGTTCCGCACTGAAACGAAAAAAGACGCTGCGTTTCCTTTTATATGCGATATCAGCCGGACGAAGAAAAAAAAAAACATAAACAAAAAACACTCGTCAATACTTGCATTGTGTGCTGTGATGCAAATTCTGGGCTTATCACAAGTTTCAATTGGTTGACTACAATGTATTACAGCCAAGCCGTGGGGTCTACTTTCGCGTGCGGCTTTAAGATAAGATATGAATGCGGTAAGACGGTAACAGTGCTGTCCGCAATCGTCAAACGATATTTAATAAATTTGTTATTGATAATGTGCCAAGATCTAAACAAAAATTAATCTTCTTAAATTATTTATTATCATACCCAACACTTACTAAATCATTTTATTATAAACGCTTTTTATTTTGTCTTAAAGAAATCTCAAAGTCTTTGCGTTCTGCGGGATTTCCAACTAGGAAGGCTGGGACTTCCATCGTTTATCGTTTATCGTTTTAGGAAATACATTTTAAATTTACTTTTGTCCGGCTTATCTCAATCCCTTTAAAATATAATATAATATAATTTAAAGGTCAAATTTGCAAATTTTTATTAAATTGCGGCTCTGAGCGATTTTAATTCCCTAACTAAGATTGTGATAGTATCTCTTTCTTCATCCTGAAAACTTGTGGGCCGCTGAAAATTCTGGTTTTTAATTCCGTCTTGGCAGGAACCATTTCGTGTTGGCTATTCATAAAAAAAATGCTCAAAAAATTTAATTAGTTGTTTCAAAGCTATTGTAAAGCCGAGCTTAAAGCCTTTTGAAATTGACAGTTACCAGTCTAGCAGTATTTAGTAATTTTTGTTGGACAAAATTTATTCTGACTTTGCCATGGCCTTTGACATAGTCTGACAGAAAAGGCTTCCGGCAAAGCTTGCACAATCTCAGATTTTCTTAATTGGTTCAGATTCTACTTTGACTCGAGTTTTACAGTGTGGTAGTGAACGGCAAATATTCGAAATACTACTTTTTACCTTCCGCAAGGAAGTATCGTTGGGCCTATCTTGTTTATACTTCTCATGATTTTGTAATTGCAATCATCTTTAATGCCCTGATTATCTTAAGTTGCTTTAAGCAATTGAGTCGTCAGCTGACTGTAATGATCTATAGTACAATTTACTCAAGATTTGCACATGGTGCCTGGAAAAACTTCTTCCCTTAAATGTGTCTAAGTGCATTTTTGTGTGATTATTAAAATCTCGAAGCCCGATGCTATTTATGTTTTCGATTGATGGCTCTGCTGTGTCCTGCCAAAACAAATCGCTTGACCTTGGTGACATTTTCGACTCTTAGATCAAACATCCGGACTACCTGTTGCGGCATTATAATGTAAGGGTAAATTTATTTACCCCACCATTTCTATGCGGGTTAATATACCTTTTATGTAAGCGCTTAACACACTTATTAAAGATATGATAGGCTTATCTCAAGAGCTTTAAAAACAAAAGATTTTCTGCCAATCGATTTGCGATTTGATTTTGCAGTAATTGTTCAGATAAGTTGATACTTTCATTGCTATTGTCAAAGATGAATAATTATTACTTTCATTACAACGCAATGATAAACAAATCAAGCTAAAAGTCTGTAAATCTTTGCCTTAGTAGCTTTCATATTTAATTTAGATTTATATTTTAACTTAAGTGTGTAGTGTTAAATATTGTTTGCTTGATTTTTGTTCAAAATCTGCATAACAAAAAAAAGCATCGCTAATCCTAATGTATTTAAATATATTTGATCAGCATTATCAGCTAAATAGATATAGCCACGGAATTGTATTTACATGAAAAGTCTATGCTGGCTCGTAGTCGAGCGTTTCCCGTTTCATTTTGCTTTATAGACACATATTAGGTTTTTTTAATATGGATATATTCTTAACCAGACAAGTTATTAGCATCATATTATCTCAAATGAAAGATCATAGTTGAATAGATTAATAAATTCTTTGGGCATTTCACACCGTATAATTAAATTAAAAAGATATGCAACCGAAAGTATTTAAAAAGTTCTAATAAATTGGCAACGCCCAGTGACTTTTGTCTTACAGATTATCAGATTCCGTCTGATGTTTGTTTTTGATTGGTCATGTTTGATCCGTATTACATTTGAGCCTACAAATCAGCTGATTTTGTGGATGTAAACATGTGAACGATTGTTTTATAGCCGGCGATGGCAGTGATTGCCACTTTAAGCAAATAAACATATTGACAGATATATTAAGATGTGCTTAGGAAGTGCACTTGCTTTATGGTCAGTCATATAATTGACTTGTTTTTACCGAGGGAATCATAAAAATATTACAGGCTATCAGCGTTCACTTGGCAACTACTTTATAGCTTGAACTATTTTATCAACAGTTTGTTTTCTAGACAGCTGCCAATAAATTAAATGATCAAAATTTGGAATCAAAACGATTAATTCATTACTTAAGTTGTTCACCAATTGTCCACGAGCTTTTTATGATAACACATAAAAAATATTGATAAATCCCAAAGTCCTTGTTAATGCTTAAAGAAAACTAATTTTAACAATAAAACTCGATTTTGATGGAGTGGCATCCGAACTTTCGATGCAGATTTTGTCGAGCAGGCGCCAACTGTCTTCCCACAAAATTTGGTGACTCTAGCTTTTTGAATTGCACCTCGAGTTATATGGATTGGATATTGATTTCTTAGCCCCCGCCACCCCAGAGGTTGCAGCGCTCCATTATTGACACTTTTTGTGATGCACACATAAACCAAGATATTTGAAAAGTTTCAAGTTTGTAGCTTTACAGACGGTCGGATTGATAAATGGACAGCAAGACGGACATTGCGCAAAACCAATAAACTTTTTACATTCGGTATCAGAGTATGCAAAAATCATAGTATATTTTGTAAGTCAACTTTTTTTGTTGTCCTTCTTACCATTAGGTACTACTTAGTATAAATGCACATAAGACATCACACTAAGAAACATTAAACTCAGTTTCTTATTAATAACTTTAAGAATTGAATTGATTTGCAATTTGTTTGTGTGAAAGTGAGATATGAACGCTGCACTAGGTAAAAAGGTAACAAATACTTGAATTAATTATAAATTCTTTCTCAAATGCTGAAGTAAAATGCACTTTGCAGCAGTTGGAGTGGAAAATGTTTGATAAGTTTTCAATTAAATAATACAAAGCACTAAAAATCTACTTGTTTTTATTTGCAAAGTAAAACAATTTCAAATGCCCGCCCAGAAAGAGATAAGAAATACCTACATATATGTTTTTGTCAGTTGTGTGTGTGTCTGGCATGTTACTAGGCGAATGTGTAATCTATAAAGCCAACAGTTTCTTACACAATTTTGCATTGTCAGCAAACGAACAACAAAATCAACTGATGCATTTGTAGCTGGACAAATTTCTTGTTAGCTTACTCGAACAAAAACCTTAAGCAATCTTTTTATTTATGAAGTAGTAAGTGTGTGAATATGTGTGTGTGTGTGTGAAAAGAAAACCAAATTTATAAGCTAGTTCAAAAACGGTGGTAAAAGTGACACTTATGCTGGGGTTTATTGATTTTCATGCAAAACAAATTTACATATATAAAAACAGCAAGAAGAGCAAAGCGTAAAGGGAGCTTAATCAAATTTGAAGAGTTACAGGGACAGACAAGCTGTCTAAAAGTCAACTTAATGTACAAATATTTACTTTAAAGTACGTATACGTAGCAGTAGCAACCGAATTTGAGCATTTCCGCACATTACACCTGAAGTTGAAAACTTTACTGCTGCCAAAAACTTGGGTCCAAGAAATATGCTATCTTACAGTCTGTCTCTCTTTAACTAACTCTGTCTCTTTCTGACTACCAAAGCCAATTTGAATTGTAAGCATATTCGGATATGGCAAAGTTCTAAAAACGGAAACGTTTGCTGCACTTTCAATGCCAAAAAGGCAGCAACAAAATGCGTTGCCAACTAAAACTAACACTGCCCCAAGTTTTGCGCCCAGACTCACAAGGCATGCCCGCACCCGGTATAAGCCAAGTCCCTATCCATATCCCATTTGCCATTGACATCTCTCGCCCTCCCTCCCATGTGGCAATCTATAACTGCAACCACAAACGACAGACTTTTGAAATATAGTTAGATAGGTGAACTTAAAACTTTAAAATGCCCCTAACACCTACCCGCCCCTATTTAGCCGTCAGCACTTTCTCCATTTCACGCACAGCTGGTGCTGCATGTGAGAAAAATTAATTTACATTTAAATTAAATGTGTGTGCCGTTGAGCCAAAGTTGTTGAGTGTTCATTGTGGTTATGCTGACAGTTGATGAAACATTTGCAAACTGGCTTATTATAATGATTATTGCAATAAAATTGAAACACGCACAATTCATTTCCACCATCAACAAATAGCCCGGGGCTATAACAAGTTTATCAAATAAGCTTTATCAACATCACAAAATAGTTGAATAAGTATTTGCGAACACAATGAGAGCACTGAGTGAATCAACAAAATTAGATATAAATTAAAGTACAAACGATATAGAGCTACCGCTATTCAACAAATCAGCAAACATACATATGTACGTTCAACGTAGCTGTGTGTTTTGATTTATTAACCCAACCCATTATTTTAAATTATATCAGAATCATTGTGCAGTTGATAATCCAATCAAATCAAATATAACCAACAGCAACGATTGAAAATGGTTGGTGCGATATTTTTCGCAAAAATTGTTGACCGCTGAAAGTTTATATTACTTTGTATAAAATTGTTTAGTATTACTGGCCAATAAAGCCATTCATTATTTCCATTTAAAATTTCACAAAATATTTTCAATCTGATGAATAACGCTTTATGTCTGGCTTATAATATGGTGCTCAACAGTCTTAAATTTTAACAACGCAGTACGCAGTTTTGTCCATGCAAATGAGTTTATTATTATAAGCGTATCCATTAGAGCTGGCCGCAGAAGTCAAAGCAACCTAATTGTGTCCTTTTGCAGGAGCTTCTCTTCATCTTTTTTTTTTTATTCCCATGACTTGCAGGTGCCAAACACATTACTGGAGAATCAACAGAGTACAGCAAAAAATATATATAAAACGAGATAAAAATTATGTTTAGCAGACAGCGAAGTATGGGTCATAAACTCGTTTACATACAGCACTTAACTGCAACCCGTCGACGCAGACGACACATGATGATGCAGATACATACACACTGTGTGTGTCAGCCACGTAATGAGTTTAACGTAACTCTGTTATATTTTCCATTTTGATTGCAATATGCTAAGCATTCAACGACAACATACTCACACACAAACAATGTGTGATGTGAAGTGTGTTTACCGTTTAACACGTTGCACAATTTTATAGCATATTTTCAGGCTGCACTTTTATTCTTACAGAATTTGTCATCGCTAAGACCAAACGGTTAAAGTCCTTTAATAACATAAATTTGTCAGCAAAGCTAATAAAATATAATACACTGCCATTTACAGTCTAGCGTCCACAGGACTACAACAAAGCTGCCGTAGACGCTCCTATTTTCATACCCTGTAAACTAATCAAGAATGATTCCAATAAGCTTTGTTAATATTTTGTTAAACTATTTAACGGGTTTGTAGTGCAAAATGTAAATGATTATTGTCATCACATTTTTTAAACTTTAATTTGGACTTTCTAAATTTTGTTTTTAAATATGCTGTTCCATCCCAATCTTAAAATGCAAAAGTTCATGCTATAATGGCTAAAAAAAAAAAATTAAAAGTCCTGTAATGCCAGCCAAGTGTGGTTAATATTTTTCTGATCATTGTTAGTGTTTTAATATATACATTAAAATTTTTATGATTCCTGACAACCAGACATATGTGGCTATACATTTATAGTCATTGTTAAAGTTTAAAATATGAATTATATATTTTTTTATGAATCCTGATTAAAGGGTATATTTAAGTAACTTTGATTTAACGTTGCTTACAGCAATTTGAGGCAAAAAGTGACCAAATGAAATGCAAGCAACGAGCTAATAAAAACCAACTTTGCCGCTGCAGCAGCGTCGCGTCGCGTCGACTTTGACTTTTCGCTTCCTTTTTAGTGTCACACAGAAATAAAACTGAGAATAACGAGCCAGCTGAAAGCGACTGGCCACAGCGAGGCCGGGCCACGCCCCCCGTCGCCAAACGCCAACGCCCGCGCACAGTTGCACAATGAAATGTAGTTGAAAATTATGAAAATTATCTGCCACGCCATTTTTATGCCAGAAACTTTGCATCTAAATGTCCATAAAAGCGGAAGCGTCGCGTCGCTTCGTGTCGCCAAACGGCACGAAAAAAAAAGTAAGTAAAGCAAGAGCGCAGAACAATATAAAAAAAAAAGAGAAAAATTATATGGCATTGCCAGCGCCAGCGACGACATTCGTGTGCCCGTATATATGGTGGCAACGTGTGAGCATTTGAGAGGAGGACGTAAACAGGACTGCTGGGCAGCCTTTAGGAGTCGCTTTTGCTTGGCAGACGGCATGTCATCATTATAATAGAAATTAAGTGCAGCTCCAGTTGCAGTCGCAGCATCCATAGCATCTGAAAGGAGCAGAAGTACTTCAGATCGTGGCTCCCTTTTGCAGCATTTGCTCTTATAATGGGTAATAGAATTAAAATTACTTGGACGCATGCCACGCAAAAGCCAACGGCCATGGTAACAGCTATGGCGATGGCAACGACAATGACAACGACGACAACGGCAAAAGCCAAACAATAGCGAAGAGTCATTAAAAACAAAGAACCAAAGCCAGCGCCAAGTTCTGCTCCCTATGTCTGTCGGTCTTTAAGCCGATTTTACTCGCCATCGCATTTTAAATTCAATTCGTAATACATACTACATACGAGTATACATAATAGAGAATTTGCCATGAACGTTTGCCGCATTTTTCAAAAACACACTCAGTGAAAATATATATTTTCTGGCTTTATTGAGCAAATCAAAGCGCAATTAGTAAACCTAATTCTAGCGATTGTTAAATATTTCTATAAAAAAAGTTTAACTGGTTTCTGCGCGATTTTTGTTTTTTCAGATTTTTGACAAAGGTCCCAAAGGATTGGTTGTTGAAATGGAATTCATTGTGATGGTCGTGGGCCTATAAAATATTTGTATTGAATATAATGAAATATTTGTGAGCTTTAACTGATTATGTTTTATTACCAGTAATAAATGTCAAATGTTGAGAAGGCAAAATTCAAATGCTAATTTAATTAAACAAATCAAAGTAAAAATATTAAATTAAATTTACATACCATAAACTATATTTTAAAGCTGTCTAATTCAGATAGTGAATTTAAATTTTGTTGAACACACATTTGACACGATCCCATCGCTAATGCGGGTATAACCTGTCCGTGCCTACAACTGCGCTTGAAAGTATGCAACACGTCATGTGAACTGTTCTCCGTTCAACAATCCGCCACCAACCTTTCAGCGCAAAGATAAACACCGCGTGCATTACCAGCATCAGGGATTACCACCACAAGCACATTGCAATTTTGCAGTTTTGGCCAATACAAACAAACATCATTACTTGCATGCATATACACACATATGTGAAACCATTTGACAGATGATTTTCCACATTTTACATTCAGCTGAATTCACGCTGCACTTTTTTTTATTAATATTCTGTTCAACCATTTTGCGTAAACTGCATATGCAATTTATTTAAAAATCATTTTGTTAAAAAACAGACATTTTGTGTACAAGGCATTTAAATGTGAAAGGGACCACAAAACAAATGTAAAAGCAGCCACAAAAAAATTATATGCATTAAAGTGCACAGACTTTTTTCGCAAAAATATGGATACACTTTATCCAATAAATAAAAACTGAAGCAACTTATAATAATATATACATAAGTTGCAATTTAGATCTTAAACGGATTTTGATTTAAGCTTATGTATATATTGTTATGTTGTCCCAAAAAGTACTGCCATAATTTGAGGTAAAGTAAAAATATTAAAAATCCACAACAAGCCTCAAAAAAAACCAGACAGATGGTCTCTTTTTAAAGACTAAAATATCAATTACCAAATAATTGGTTTTATTAGTTACGCCAGCAAACTGTGCCAACAAATGCATAATACTTTCCGTGTTAGAAGTGCATTTAAGGAATCCAGACCAAATAAAGAGTAGTCCGATCCGTAACCGCAGCAATGAAAGGTGGTTAGCCACACACATGCCAAGCGGATGGGGGAAATGCAGGCAGCTAACAGTATCGCACCGATGATGACCATAAAGCATGGGAACATTTTGAGCCAACAACTGCTAAAAATGATGTTTACGCACAGAAAATGGAAAATTGAATTTTGAGGTGAGACGTTAGCTTAATGCTTTTTAGCTCAGTGTAGTAACTAGTATTTGTGCTTCCATCAAACTAGGACAGAATGGCAATTGCAGTACCCGTTGGTATTTGGGTTGGTACTAAATTCGAGTTTGTTTAAAGCCATTCATTTGGCATCGACACTTCAATGCGCCCTAGGACTGGTCCAATTTATAGAGGCAACATTTATGGGGCAATGATAACAGAGCCGTAAGCAATCAATTTGTCTTAATATCAGCACAAATTTCATGTCATAAGTTCAATTGTGGCAACGAGCACCAATTTCAGTGCCCAAACGTAAACTGCAGCCGCCGCTGGCTGACAAGCGAGACAAGACAAGACAAGACACGATACGACAAGACAAGTAAAACCTATACAGAATGTCGAAAAACAATAGCAAAACAGGAAATCGTAGAATTGAGAGCCCGACATTGCCGCTTCACTGTCGCAGCAGGACAATCAATTTTATGGCAAAGCCAACAGCCACAACAGCAACAACAATACTTACAACAACAACAAGAACAGCGCATTATGAGCGTCAAATAAACATAAAGCCATGCTCGTTGGCCGATTTGGGTTTATGGGTCACAGTCACATCAACTAGTTACGAGCAAAGTGCGGCCCATCTATTGATATTCTCGTTACAGTCCACTCTTTCTGCAACATTTGGAATTTTTTTTTTTTTTTTGTTTGATTCTTTTATTTTCTGTCTCGGTTTTTATTTTCGTTCGCTTTTAGACTGACACGTGGCCGTCATTTTCAATTTATGGCACACTATTTGGACATGGATTTACTTGGGTCGCCCTGCCAACTTTGATACGTGCATTACGGTAAATAAATCAAATCAAATCAAATCAAATGAGTTCTGATTTGTCTGTGTGTGTGTGAGTGCTGTGTTTATGTGTGTGTGTACAAAATTGTCACTAAAAGTAAGAAACATAAGTGTAATTTCCTGCAAGTGCTTTTAGCAACAACAACAAAACTGAATTAATGGTGTGAATAAAATCACCTCACTTTTTTTGTTGTTGAACACAAACCATTTCCGGCCATAGTATTGGATTTGAATAAAATTGCAATAGCATGAGGCTAAGGTGGCAAAACTATGCAATTAATTTTGACAAGTGTTTTGCATTCAATCAAAACTAAAGTTTTCTGTGCAAAATTCTTCTTAATAAGAGCTGAGCAATAATTTTAAGTAGGTTAATATTGATTTTTCAAATTAAATTCATTCCGCATGTTGTCCGAACAAGGTGATAAACATGCATATAAAATCTTTAAAGTTTCTCTGAATCACTCAACAGAATCAGTTAAAACCACTTCTGTTAATTTCATTGGATCATTTTTTGATTGATTATTCGTCACAATAAACATATATAATAAACGGATTGAATATTCAAGTTGCTTAAAATCTTGCTTAAGCTATTTGAATACCAATTTAACTATTTTTGAAGCTCCTGGGCTATTCATCACTCAAGTGTAAGGATTTATGGCATTCCGACAATAATCAAATGCCCAAATGAATCTTATTCACTGAGCAGTCAGACAGAAGCACACAAAAATTACCTATTTTAAGCACAATAAGGTAAGAATAAACTATAAAGATTCAAATTAAAGACTGTTAAAATTTCTGACAACCAACTACCAATAATATTTTGCGGGAATTCAAATGAATCGAATAAACAGGCAAAGGTTTTTGTTGCCTCTGTCGATTGGGACGTTTGGCTATCAATGTCTGATGTTGTAGCATTTCCTAATTTTAATGCAACGGCAAAACATTTTCAAATAAAGTCCAAGTTATGGCCGATAAGCGGGCGATGAAGAGAGATCCTCCGCCTGCCAGCATGCAAATCACCAAAAATGCTCAAAGCTGTGCAAAACGAATTATCAAAGAGATGAGGATGGAAACAGGGTATGGAGGGGGTTCGTGTCACAATGACTACACTTAAAAGAACATTTTGGAGTTAAGAAAATATTTTACAAATAGTTAAAAAGCAGAAAGTCTTTTTTGCTTTTATTAAATTTGCTTATAAACGTTAAACATATCTTAAAGTTAATAACGAATCGCCAACTGTTTATTTTTTTAATTTTTACTAATAAATTTTTTCGATATATAAATTAATTGATTGCTTGATCTGTCGTTAAACTTGCATACGGTTTAGTTAAATTGCATTTTTATTTATATAAAAAAAAATATTTTAGAATTCCTTTCATTTAAAGATTTTTGTTTACATTAATTTCCTTACAAAATCGAAAAATTAAAGCACTGTTATTTGTGAACATTTTTTAAAATTCCAATTACAAACAAAGAATTGAATTGCACTTGTCGACAAAAGTATTTTGATTCTTAAAAGTATTTATGATTTTTTTTTTTGAGTGTATGAACTAGCAACCTTTTTAGAGTTAGAAAGGGGGAGAGGGAAAGTGAAAGATAGTGTGTGTTTGTTTGTGCTGTATATGTTCGTATGCTAACGGGCAATCACTAACCGCCGACTCATTTTTAAATGCAATTGGTCAACACACACACACACATACATACATACATACGCCCAGACGTGACAGTTGGGCAGAGGCTGGCGGCTGCATGAATTAACCATGAGCGTCCAACACCAGTTAGCAAAAACAGTCAGGACGGCAGGCAGTTATGCAGTTAGGCAAAGCGAAATGGCAACAACAAAATAGTAAGGCAGCGCTGCATTCGCATCCTTGCAATGCATTTTCGGGCTTTAGCCTCGGCCTACAATGCCTACAAACTGCATATTTTGGCTGCGATGTCTCCATCCTCCGCCGCCACTCGACGCTTACAAAAGTGCTTAGCATATTTTGCACGTAATGGCCACAGTTGCAGCCGGTGCGCACTAAAAGTCTTAATTATTTCAGAAGGTATGCGCACACGAGCCAAAAAGTTTTTGGCCTTAAACAGTTTGCCACACAAAAATAAAGGACACTAGCTGAAGATGCATTTGGCGAGATGCAAGAGAGCATGTTTTTGAGTTATCAAACAATCGCACGCATGGCTGCAAGAGCATTGAAATTGTATGTATCTTCTACGTAAAGACATAAACTAATAGTATAACAAATATGTATCTAAACGGGAAACCCACACAGAGAGAAGTTGGTTGATGGGGGAAAGAGAAGGAAAGGCAAGCGTGGAATGCATTTTAAGCGAGCGCAGCTTATCAGTTTTGGCCACACTGCAGCTGGCAAGCACAAAGTAAACAGAGCGCACACAAGAGGGTCAAAAACGGAATTTTGGGTAACTGCTTATCCGCTTGCAACAGCAAGTCGCAACTGCTAAGTGGCAAATGGCAAGTGGTAAGTGTTAAGCGTAAAATGCATTCGACTTGAACATTTTTATGAAATTTGAACACAAATTAAAATTAAATGGACTATCGACAGCAACAAACAACAGCAGCAGCTTTATTGTTGTGCTACAACTTTTTGCCAAACAGTTTTAAGTGAAATGCCTGAACACTCATACGCCGCGCCGTGTGGGCGCAGTCTCGAAACGGCTGCCAGCAAATAGTACACAAATGCGGCCAATTTTCAAGTCTCAGCACTTGGTTCACTCGATTCAGCTTTGCCACGTGCTATTTTTGCTGCAAAAAAGCAAAAAAAATATATAAAGAAGAAAACTTGATCGTTAGCAGGAAATTTCTGTTAAAAAACTTTGCTGCTGCCAACTTTGCACAGTCTTTTTATGCGCCGTTATAGTTTATCGTTAAAAAGTTGAGCCAGCGCCGCGCTAAAAATAAACCAGTACATGAAGAGCGACTCTTGTGCAGCGGCCTGACGAAGATTAAATACTCTCTCAACTAAACAGGGAAAACATAAACAGTTCAAATCCAAGCTTTGCTCAATTAAATTAATCTTGTCATTTCTATTAAGTTAATTTTCCAATTGTGGGATCTTCGCATCTAAACTACACTCGTAACAAATTTTATACACAATCTTTTCAGAAGGAGTTAATTAACATAGACAGGCACATACAATTTACATGCATAACTGCGTTGAGGCGTAACATATTTGATACGAAAACTTATGGAACCCTCTGACAAGTGAACAACGAGGAATATAAAAGTTGTATTGGGATTTACGCAAAAGCAGCGCCACGCCCTCCACTTGCTGGCTTGCCTCGAAGGTAAGTAGCCAATACTTGTAGTTCTCAAAAGCTGACGATGACGTGGTTGAGCTTCTCTCTCCATCTCTCTCTCTCACTCATTCATTCAAACCGCCCTAACCCATATTTGAGGTTTACTTCGGTTTGGCTAAGCACCCAAAAATAGAAAATAAAACTTGTACACAAAATTTCTTCCATTGCGCTGTGCTGAAGTGTTAATAATGCACTTTTGCCAAGAGATGAGAGAAGTTGTGGCACATTTTTCGGGAAAATTCGCAGCAGCACGCACAGTTTTAGTTTTATAAGCCTACTTAAAGGACTGCTTCACTTAGGATTGAGCTATAGGCACCAGCTTTCGCTCTGGCTCTTAGCTTGGGTTAGGGCTCTGTCTGTTACGACGACCTGTAGTCGACCTTGAGGAAGTTTTGTCGTGCATTAATTTCAAATAGATTGAAGATTCAAGCACCTACCAAATGTGTGTGCGTGTGCAATTTATAAGAACGTGCTTTGCTCACACCAACAAACCCACACACACACACAAACACACAGCCAACACACTCACACATACATGCTATCATTCATTCGAACGATTGTATGATGCCGCTGTCTGAGGCAGCTTTCAACTAGTCTGCGTCTGCGTCTGGCGCAGCTGCAAGCTTTTGATGATTTCCTTACACACACACATTTACTGACGCACGCACACACACACACATACACCTCGGCATTTATCTTTGCCAGGAAAACGTTTAATTAAGTCACTTGAATGCGCAGCCAGTTGCTGTGGCATTTATTCTCAATGATGTTGCTAATGCTGATGACGATGATGCCTTCCTCTAATGGAGACACAGAGTTGGGGGTTTGGGGCAATACACCCAAAAGCCCACTCCAAAATGTATGTCACCTTTCCATGTCAGTGTACGCGTGTGTGTGTTGTTGTCTGCTGTGTCGTTGTTTTGTTTGTTTGCACCACCTGGATGACCTTATCAAGCTTGTCAACTTATCACATTTCTACTCCCAGCCATTTCAAAGTTCGCATTGTGATTTTTATGTGTACTCATTTATACACAAGCATGTATGTATGTGTACTTCCTAGGTACATATGTACATATATGTGCATGTTTGCTTGTATGTATGTACATATTCGTGCGTCTTGTCTATTAATTTAGATGGAGAAATGAAATCGGGCTAGTGTTGAATATAAAGCTGATAGCTTAGTAAGACGCTAACATCACAAGAAAATCATTGGAGTGAGCATGACCAAGGAAACCCGTCATTATTTAACTCAAGCTCATACTAGAACTAGGTTAATTAACGAAGAAGAGATGCATTTCGAAAAGAAATTTAAGGTTTTTTACGGATATAATAAATTCTTTTGAAAACAAGTTAATTCATAATTATTAAAATTAACCTCAACCAATAATATCTGTAGGTAAGCACGATTTTAAAATGATACACTTTATTTAAAGTAAGTTTTGTATTGTTTAAGTGTTTAACAAATTTTCATTCAATATGTTAAAAAGACATTGTTGACATTATGTGGATGCCACGCTCCCAAACTTCACCGCAGGCCCAACTGCCTTTGATAATAGGAAATATCCGGAATCTTAAGAAGATGAAGTCCTCCAAAAATTGAAATCAAAAAATGTTTGAAGGTCACGCTCAAACGTCACGCTTATACTTGCCCTTTTCAAACAAACTGTTTACCACACTGGCATCAGAGTATTTCCGAGTTGGTTGCGCTCGACTTCAACGTTTTCACTTGTTTTTCTGTATGAATGCTTGACTAAATTTCCACATTCGATACTCTCAGGTGTTTCTCAACCGATTTAGAAGTTTTCAAATTATTATTAAATTATAAAATTTGAATTGTGTCTTTTTTGATTGTATGCGTATACAGGAAACCGAAAAACTTTTCGATAATTTAATATTAACTTGACTCACAAATGTTAAGTTTCAAACTTGTGTAGTTTTCGAGGTCGAAACGTTCATCCAGACGGATAGCCGGACACAAATACCGAAATACCATATAAATCCATTACATAGGCTCGAGAAATAAAACATTTATTAAAAACACCACAAAATACTACGAAACCAAATGGGAGAGCACACATTTGACTTCGCATCGGCATACAAATAATTGCTCGTAGATTAACTATTTTATTTCACAGACCAAAGAAATTTCAAACAGAACAAAAATAAATCACAAGCAATTTGAAAGCAGTAAATAAATCAATAAATCCTTAAGGAAATTTATGTTGAATTTAAATCCCAACTGCCTACCCTTAAAAGCACTTGAAAGTAATGTTGTTTAATGTTGTTTATTGCTGTGCACACAGCAATAAATGCAGGTGTGCGTGTGTGTGTCTAACTACAGTTGTTCTTTTATCTAATCAACGCTACTGATATATGTGTGTGTGTTGCTTTGCTGTTTAAATAAATAAATAAATAAAGCAACAACAACATATTATTTAATGGCCATTGCTGACCTGTTTCGCAAACGGCAACCACATAAAGACAAGGCAACCGCAGCAAGCACATAAGTAAAATGCTTTTTGTGGCCAACGCATAACTAACACTCTTTCCAGTTGTTGTTGTTGTTTTTGAAGTCATGTTTTGTTGGTGAGGTTTAACATTATTTATGCAAGCACCGATAATTCCCATGATTAATGCTCAACACTGTGCTGCAGTTTGCAGTGTTTGTAATTAGTGTTGGCAAATGTTTAGATAAGCAAGTCCTTGCATTAGCTTTAAATGCTCAGTGTTCGTGTTCGTGTTTGTGGTTTATTTATTTTTGTGGCATGCGCCATTTATTAACTGTGTCTGTGCTCAGATTCAACGGACGGACGGGCACTCAAATATGCTTAAGCCAAACACAAACACATTATGTTTAGATACTGCTACATAATTAAACAACAACTCACATTTGAGTCAATATCAACAAGCTGAAAAGTAAGTAGAAAAAGCACAGCACTTGCATGTGTCAACAACTATGTCAACGTCTGCTCCACTTTGGGTGGGTTTTAAGGGGGCTGTTAATATATTTTATATGCTTTTAATTTAACTAAGCCAACCAAAAGGACCTTCCACAAAAATACATACACACACACAGATATATTTTATTGAATTTAATGAGCAGCATTCACTGCTTGAAAAATTGTGTATCATTCGCATTCAATTAAATAAAACTACTACAAATTTAGAGCCCAAAACCGCAAACCAATAATAATTGTTTTGGTTAACGCAATTAGATTTGCAATTTTACACACTCGTACACACACGCGCGATTATTAAAGCAACAGTCCCGAAAAATGGGCGTGCTGTGTTTTAAAGTGTTTAATTTATTCACTTTAAATGGCGGGGCGAAAAAAAACACTCACAAACAGACCCAAAAATAGCAACGGGGGCGTGCCAAAGCCAACAAGTCAATTTGTCAATTTTAAAACAAACTACACCAACAACAAAAGTATACACAAAAATAAAAATCAACCAAAAACAAAAAACAAAACGAAACCTATTGACAACGATCCGATGTGAGAGGTGTAAAGGAAAAAAATGTATTTATCTATCTATATGTGAAAAATGCTCACACGTTCAGAAATTGTATGTGAGTGTGTGTTTGTGTTGGCTCACAATGTGCAATATTCAACGTGCCAAAAGCCCCACACACACACACACACACACACACACGAACAAAAGCGCGGCAGTGTTCAGTTAGTCAGTCAGTGAGTCAGTGAGCCATGGCGCATGGTGACGGAGTTGAGTTCGAGTGGCGCTTCCGTCGAAAACAAAATCAAAGTTAAGCACTCAATTTTCAATTAAGCTCACACAATGCACACGAACGCACCTCACACACACACACACACACACACAGACACACAAATAGGAGCACAAAGCTAAGGTCTAACGTCCTTATTCACCCGACGCTGAGCTGTCGCAAAAAATAAAAATAAATAAAAAATACAACAACAACAAAAAAAGGAAAGTGAAAATAAAATGGCTTGGTGTAAATGAGAAAGACACTCACGTAACACCAACACCATCGTCAGCACACCGCAAGCATCACAGCCAGCAGGCAGCTATGCCTTTTAGGCTCGCCCTATCAAACGGGGATATATCAAGTTTGTGATGTCATTAGAGAGCACCACTCGGTGTACAAAAGAGTATGATGGCAAACGAGTACAAATCCAAGTAGGCTCGAATCAGTCAATAAATCGAGAGACTAAAAGATGCCCTTTAGATAAAAGTAATTGAACTCAAACCAATATGAAGAATGAAAAAATTCAAAATCTTTTTTATACAAAATATATTTATCATATAACCTTAAACTGATGTGCATATAAAGTCACCGTTAACCATTTTAAAACAAAAAAATAAAGTTGAGTAGAACAAAAACTTAAATTATTTCTATCAATATTCATATCAATACAGAAAGAAAAAATAAACATATGTGTCATTCATATTCTTAGAAAATTGGTGATTAATACGTTGGCAAGTTCATTCGAACATAAATAAATAAAATATACCCTCTCCAAGTTGTAAAATCTCTAGAGAAGACTTGCGTATTATATTAATATTAGAATCTTCTTTTGTTTTTTACTTCAAACAAGAAAAATTCAGATCCAAAACATTTTGCACAACGCAGCAAGTTGTAAATCCCTAAAAGTAACAAAATAAAAATTAAATTTCTAAAGAAAAGTGATTTCAACAATAATTGAAATCAAATAATATTATCAAAAGTATCAAAAGATATAAGCCAAAAACGTTGAATCGAATATCTGAGACGATCAATAATATCAAAATACCCATCGTTCAATCATATTGTACTATACCAACGAAGTGCAAGCCAGTTTTATGCCCAAGGATTGGAATCCTTTATTTCCTGGAAGGCAAAAAAAAACACACACACACAAGGACACAAAGGCGCGCAGTCTCAGCGAATCGCAGTCATTGAAATGCTCAAGGCACTTTGTATTAAATTCACTTTGCCTGTCACCTGCAAATCCTGCTCCTTCTCTACCTGCCCGCTAACACTGTCGTCCTGTCGGCTGTCTAGCAGAGGCCGAGTTACCTTTAGTGTCTGTCTGGCAGGCTGGTGGCATCATGTCCACCAGCAAGCACACATGACACAGCGCACACGGATGCGCGCACACGGACACAGTGGCAGACCCCTAACGATATTTTTACCAGTTTTTCTGTATTGAAGTAGCTTCTTGATTTCGTTCGTTATGTGGGGCTCGATGATGTTTGTGTTTGTGTGTTTGTGTTTGTGTTTGTGTGTTTTTGTAAGTGAGCTTCGTTTTCAATTCGCACTCAGCTTTAGGCTGCAGGAAGCCAGGCAGGATAACTGGTTCTGACTGACGTTGCTGTGTTCTTTCGCTTAAGTGGCAGTCATGCCGTCAATGTAATTTGTTTGACTTTCTAATTACGAGCAGAGCGACGTATGTGTGTGTGTGCTTGATAGCAACTGCCATTTAGACATGCGATTAGAATCAGAAGTTAAATGTTTTAATGTTTAATCTGTTCTTTATGCTTTGTCAGTTATCGTTAACTGGCTGCACGGAAAAAAAACACACACAAATCGTTGCTTAGCAATCAGAAACGCCCACACACACACACAAACAAACAGTGGCCCGCCGGAATAAAAAAAAACAATTACCTTAATCAGAAATATCATCAGCAATGGAAACAGCGAAGTCTATGGTTCCAAGCTTATAAAAATGATCGCCAGCAAAAAAAAAAAAAATATTTCAGACGCATAAGCAGATTAAGGCAAAAACAAATTATATATACACGTTGTGTGGGCCCGGCATGATTTTCAAAGTTCGACCACAAAATCATTATAAAGAATTTTTTGAAACGCCTTGCAACGCAAGGCAAAGATGGTGATAAGTATCTAGGTATCCTAGGTTACAAGCTACCGGCGACGCGCTCTAATGCCGGCTGGCTGATCAGGGTGTTGACTGGGAATAATCCACAATCGCTCCTTTATCCTGGTATCCGAACTTACTATTCTCTTTCCTGAGTATTTATTTCACTTCTTCTGAGACGCGTTGCATGTTTTTTACTTTTGACTAACGAAATCTTGGTGGGTTCTAGGATTGAGAATCGCTCGCTCTGTATTTTCAATGTGCTTCTAAGCTAATTAGTGCATACACAAATTTTCGATTTCATAATTCTGAGTATACACATATTATTTCTGTCAGTGCACACGGATTTTGTGATATTTTTGTGTCTTTGACAATCGACTTGCGACTTTAGAAGCGTTTGATGTTCAAGATGTTGTTGTGGGGCCCGCAACGCTATTTTTGGTCTGCAAACTGGGTTCAGAGCAGTGTTTTCCAATGGGCGCTTATGACGGAGCAAACATCAACACAAATAAAGGAATACACAAGGCGTATACGCAACGTTTAATGTGGAAGGCGTTTGGCAAACGAACTCGGGCGTGCCAGCAGCAAGAAGAAATAAAAAGAAAAGCCATAGAAAAATAAATGCTAAATTCCAAGAAAATTGAATTTATTTATTCTTGGTTTTCTGTTTGTTTTTGCTTGAAAAAGTGTGGTCTAGGGTCTTACGGAAAAAGCAGCACGCAGCCCAACAAGTTACGGAAAAACGTACACACGTACACATGTGGCATGTGGCATTCTTAAAGTGTGGTAAGACAACAAAAACTTGAGTTGTGCATTTCAGGACACACATCTAGGCAGTAAGTAGCCATTTCAAGTCTTGCGATTACCTGTCTGTAACTTTCTACGAAGTACTTTTTTTATACCCCCTTCGACTTGATAGTACATGGAATAAGGATTCGGAGAAAATATTCCTCAGATATTAATTGAAATCGTTTCGGATCCTTGCTTTTAATAAACTTAAAACAATATGCTTGCATTTTAAAATAGCATGCCATGTTCAATTAAAAGTTGAATTGAAAAATTAATATAAATTATATGTTGCATTCAATACCACAGTTGTTTAATCTAACATTCTTGATATAATGAATGAGTATGAGCCCTATAACTTAGTTTGAAAATAAATTAATTTCATAATACATTTTAGAATGACTTTAAATCTAATATTTTTTTGTGCACCAATATTACTTAGACGACATTTTAGTATTTCTTAGTAATTCTTCACATTTATATTTGGTGATAAATCATACATAAAAATTTGGATTGAGTAAGTTTTTTTCAGAGTGATTTAATTAGTTAATATATAAATTCGAGCTCACAACTCTGTTTCTAACCCTTTTTAAATAGTTTTCAAACACTTAAACTCGATCATTAAGTAGTAATCATGTTCGCAATGAAGGCTATTAAATCATCTATTGACCGATGCAAACATTTAAATACACAAAAGTGTGTATATTTAATCAACTGTACAAAAATACATATGAACGTGTATGTATGTAGCTCCTGCACTCATTTTATAATTGCTTGCAAATACATACATACGTGCTCATTTATAAGCACTGCAATAATGACGATTCATTGTTAAAGAACTGTTGTTTTTTCTTTAATTCACACAAATGTACCTACATACATACATACATACATATATAAATGCAGTCTGCTTTGTTATTAAGTTTTGTGATATGAGTTGGAAGCGAAGCGAAAAATAAAACATTTATGCACTTAACGCAACTCAATTGTGCATTTAATTAGTAATAAATGTTGCACATATTTACCGATCTCTAATCAAATATGTATGTAAAATATAACAGCAACAAAATCCATTTGATTACAAGTGCCGAACGCAAACTGTTCGAACTGATCTTCATCGCCACAAGAGCAGACCCTGAAATTGAGTTGCAGCGTGAAAAGCACTCAACTGACAAAACCACAAATTGAGTGCTGAGTGCTTTTGAGCGCAATGCGTTTGGGTGCTCACTGATTGACGCTCGTGCGGGTGAGAGAAGATGGGCAGGGCACATAAACAACGACAGAGATGACGTATCCATAAACGCAATCATACATACTTACTCTAATAACACTTGCTATCTTGTAGCAACCGGCTCTCCCAAACGTGAGCAAAACGAGTGAGCGAGAGTTAGACTCTTGCTGCCGCGCTCCTTTTCTCTTTTACTCGCTTTGATGGCTGTCGTTCTGTGGCCCTGCCGCTGACGCTGTTAGTTGAACTTCATGCGCCGATGGCGATGTGCGCGTTTGCAACGGTGACTAGTACGTTAAACGGAACGAAACAACGCATATCGGTGATGTGCTAATGATCTTGACAACACACAATCACCTAATTTGCATCGCGAGTAGATATCTTAATAATTTTAACGATGTGTACGCAAAAATTCTTATAAAACCAAATTTAATGTGATATTTAAACATAACGAAGTTGTATTTTAATGTGATTGTGTACCGTGACAAACTTGACGGAAAAAATATTAGCATGTTCCATTAAAATCGCATTTTCAGCTTTGTCAAAAAATAATTATAATCACAACAATAGTAATAGAGAGTGAGACTGCGCCCAAGTTCATCAGAGTACAATGTAAACAAAAGTCATAAAGTAAAGAATTGTGGGAATTCGTCATCACGTGAAAAGGTACGATCTCATCCACTCGGAACAACTCAATTTGCATTGTTGTGTTTATGTTGTTCGCTTTTTAATCGACGCTTCTAATATTTGTTGCTGATAACGGCATTTTCGCTCTCATACTGCTGTCGCAAAAGCTTGTTTTTAAGGTCTCTCTCTCTTTCTCATGCACTTGTTCGACCGGCTGCACGTGCTTATGCAGCTGCCGGTAAAAGCGCAGCTTCTGCACATAAACAACAAAACTGCACCACAACAAACTAGATCGATCGCCAAACACAAGCAAACAAACAAAACCTGCTGGGAAGGTCAACGTACTGAGAAAACACGCAAGTGCAATGAGTGTTGTTAATTTAGCTTTTTTGCTGTGATTATTTAAAAATGATTCAGCCTTTTTAGAAACACATAAAAAAAACCAGTGGAAAAGTGGAGTTTGTTGACAATGGGGGGTATTTCGTGATGCATATCGTTCGGGGACGTCACCAGCTATCTTCCCACAAAACTTCCTAACTCTAGCGTCAAACGGAAAGCTGTAGTGGGGGGAGTGTAGCATCCAAACTTTTGATGGAGTTTTTTTTATTACGAAACTTGGTGACTTGGTTAAAATAAGTCGATTAAATCGCTTCCCAGTGGGAGTTGCGTCCTTATATTGTAACTTTTTGTGACGCGGACATAAACCAAGATATTTCAACTATTTTGCTTTAAGAGTGGACAAGAAACAGACGTACAGACAACATGGCGAACGCAAAACTAATAAACTCATTATCTTTGGTATCAGAGTATAATAAAAGTTGATTGCAAACTTTAAATTGAATTTCCAATATTTTAACGAAAGTTAATAAAAAACCATGCGCAATGACTAAATTTAGCAGCGATTCTAAAACAAAAGACGTCAAATATAAAATGACGAACGAAATAATAGCCCCAAACATAGTGCAGGCGGCCATAAATAAACTTTTATAAATGGAAATCACACAAAGTGAGAATGGAAAAAAAATAGCAACAACAACAGCAACAAACAAATCTTGCTCAAAATTCTGTTGTCAACAATAATAAATTATTTTCAAATCAGTTCGGCTAGTTTAGACCAAGAGAGGGCGAGAGAGAGAGAGAGAGAGTAAAAGGGGCTATCAAAAGTGTGTCAAGCGCACGTAAATTTTATCAATAATCACGTGTATTAGCTTCTCAAAAAAGTATCTATTTATATATAAATACGTTTATAAATATAAATAAACATTTTGGATCTATATGTAGTACTTTACTTGAAAAACACTACCAAAAATTAGAATTTCTTGTTGTCTTATTGTTATGGAAGATCAGCGATTCGACGATAATATATTTATTTTTCCTGCGTCTGATGCCAAATTGTTGGTTTTAAATCGGCAAAATAAACAGCATACACACTATATCGGAAAATTCATCTAGACTTTCAAAATTGCAAAAAAAAAAATGCAGATATAGGTATATGCCGATTTTCGAACCCTTCACCATTCAGCTCAGTACAACTCTTTTTAATGTGAATATACAAGAAACAATTATTGACTTTTGTCATCTGGATGATGTTTTTGTTAATATACTATGTGATGTATTTCGAAATCTGTTGTATTAAAATTCAATCAACGTAAAAAAAATTTAACTCTTTCCTTTTGGTATCAGAGTACAAAAATAATAAGAATACTAGATTTTTCCTTTGGATAATTGTTACACATTATATTGTTGTACTTACTGACAATAATTTTACCGTTTTTTTTTTTAAGGCTAGACACAAATTCTAAACTTCGCTGTTGACTTACAGTGGCTCATACCGAATATCGTGCAGATATTAAAAAAGATATCGAAAAATATTAAAATCAATTTTTTTAGCATGAACTGTATCAAATTTAACTTTATGGAACTTAAAAAAAAAAAAAACAACAAATATCCAAAAAACGTTTTTATGCTCGATGCCAAAGGTAAAGAGTATATTGGGTTTGTGCAATGTCCGTCATGTTGTCTGTCCGTCAGTCCATCCGTTTTGATAGCACACCCTTCAAGCTAGAGACTTGAAATTTTGCAAATATATATCTTTATCTAAGATATATATTTACGATAACTGGGGGGCTAGCAAATCGATAAATTTGATAACAACCCTCAAAAAGCTGCATCACAAATGTTGGAGAGACGCCTTTCCAACCGCCTCCAACCGCAGTTTAAAACCAGAAACGCCTATATCTTCCACAGTTTTTGAACTAGAGCCACCAAATTTAGTGCCAAGATAGGTGATGACGACCACCACAAAAATGCATTAAAACTTTTTATCATACAATCTTTGAACAGCGTACACCCCTGACGAATTCGTTCCCCTTTGCAATCAGACCTCTTGTTATCGGTTTTATTACTGGTATCGACTATTCCGCAGTCGATTGCGTCCCACTGCAACGTTTCCACTTGTTTTGCATTGAGTTAACCAACTTGTTTATGTTTCTTTCGTTATCTTTGCCATACTTTCTGGATCTTGGAAAGGTTTTCTTGTTACTAACTTAATATCTGCAAACAAGAAAAACACACTTATATATATATATCAACCATATCAGCGACTTATATTCTTAAATGTTGCGTTAAATTGCGATTTACACAAAACAAATCAAACGAAAACCAAACTTTTTATAAGTGTCGAAACAATTGCTAATTTTTTATCAAACATTGTGTTGAATTTTGATTTAAATGAGGGTACAAACTACATAAATAACAAGTCAATCATGGCTTGACTTAACCACACAGCTGTATTGTGTCGCTTATCGCTCAACTTCGCAGCAAACGAGACCATAAAAAAAAGCCAAAGCAAATGAAATGATAAATATACACAAATTTAGCGTGGCTGATAACAGGGCAAAGGCGAATAAACGTTGGCCAAGAAACCGGCAAAGACAACACAATGCGTTGATAAATGTGTTAATTAGTTTAGTGGATAGAAGATAGAAGTTTTGGGGACAAGTGGTTAATCCACATTCATATATTTCATAAGAAAACTAAACACACCCTTATACTTAAAAACAAACATTTTTTAAAAGATTAAAAACAAAGTAAACTCAACACAAACAATCATAATATTACACACACACACACACAAAAAAAGTGAATCAAAAATAAAATATATATATATATATTAACTCTCGAATACTAATGCAGGCAAAACCAACAGTGTTATACCCCTAATGATCCAACAATAACGACAATAATGTGGTTGAGGCTGACAAAACTTCAGTGGAAGATGACACAAGCGCACTAATTATGATAAATGCAATGTAGATAAGCGACTCAGCCAAAGCTCAAATACAGATACACAAACAGATACACGCACACACACACGCACACCATAAAGAACTCGTCGAAGAAGAATATATTAGAAGCGCAGATTGAAGCTAAATAATAAGAAAGGCAAAAACAATGTCAAAATATCAAAAACTTGACAGCGCCATTGCAGCAACAATGTACGACGATGATAACGATGAAAGTTTTTCACTTTATGCGAATGATAATCATGAAGAGTTGCAACAGCAGCAACAGCAGCGGAGGGAGCAACATCAACCCAATACTAGCTGCAATCATATAAGACTGAATGGTAGCCCCTACATGCCAAATGGTAATCCTAAACACCACTATACAAACAGCAGCAACAACAACAACAATAATCACAACAGCAACAACAGCAATAGCAACATAAATGCAACAGCAAGAACAAGAGTGGCAACAGCTGGTGACACTTTGCAACTGGAGGAGCACACATGGGAGATTCCGCTGTTGCGCAACACAAGCAGCAATAATAGTGGCACAAATTTGGTAAGTTTTTTCTATTTTCTTCATATTTTCATAAGTCTTATATGCACGTACATACGTATGTATATTGTTCTGCATTCATTAGTGAGATTCAATGGTGCGAAGCAGGATTTTTCTAATGTTGAATGCCTTTTGTTACATAGGGCAATCAACAGCATTCAAAAGGGGTCCTTTAGCCAATTTTGTCATATCCCTCAAGTATATAGCTATAGTGCCTTATCATTTTGTAGACCTTTTATGATGATGGTTTTGTTTATCCAATATAAAGAATACTTTTTTTAAATATCTAAAAAAAAATACTGATTCCATAGAGAAAGATCATAAAAAAATGGAATGTTGTGGGTTCGATTCGAGAAAAGCTTGACTTTATAAGATTTTCAACAAATCAAGAGCGTGAGCAATAATTAAAAAAAAAATAGTATCCATTAAGGCGAATCCTGATTTTGATTCAACAACTTATGATAAAATTAATAACAATTCAACTAATTATTGAAAAATATGTTTCTCAACCAAGTATTTGATACTTGATACTTTAGCTTTAACCTTCTTAGTAAACTCAATATATATCAACTTTATATACGAACATAAATTGTTCAATTAATGTGTGCTTATTACAAGCGCCCCGAAATGTATACTTTGAAAATTGCATATCCTGCAGTCAGCAGCCATTTATATGCACACACACACACACATGCAAGCTAGGGTGTCATATATTTATAAGGCAATTATTACCGTTATGTGTTGCAGCACTTGGAACAGAGTGGCGATGCTTTCGACGGCTGTCGCAACTCGCAGCCCGGCTTTGGCGCAAACCTTAAAAGCAAATCGGCACAGGAGGCGAAATTTAAAATTCTGCTCGCAATTTCGCTCTGTTGCATATTTATGGTAAGCAAACACACTCGCGCACACGAAGTCTGAATACTTGATTTAATTATGATAAATTTCAACTACAACAACTACAACAATGATTATCGCTTATCGCGTCTATATAATTTGTGCAACCGCCAGATCATTGAATTCCTTGGTGGCTATATGGCCGGAAGTCTAGCGATAATGGCAGATGCGGCACATTTGGCATCTGATTGCATTAGTTTCGTCATTGGGCTTGTGGCCATTTGGCTGAGTGGCCGACCGCCGGACGCACGCATGTCCTTTGGTTACAAACGCTTCGGTAAGTACCCAATTATGGCCGACACTATGCTAATGAGTGTACGACCAGTTGACAGGCCAACCACTCCCTCACACACACACATGCTAGCTATATAATTGCATTTATGCCAAGCACACACACACACTGAGAGAGAGAGAAAGTGTACATGTTAGTTATCATCGAGTCTATTATAAGGGCATGTCCTGCAAAACACGTGCATTTAGCAAGATACATATTAGACTTAAAGCTTTTTGCACTTAAGTCTCTGTTCTCATTTTTCACAGAGGTCCTGGGCGCCTTGGTCTCCGTCCTGGGCATTTGGTTGCTTACAGCAATGCTCGTTGTTGTTGCCATCGAGCGCATCTACTCGCAAAACTTTGAGCTCGACGTCAATATAATGATGTGCATATCAGCCATTGGCATTGCCATTAACATTATGTAAGTTATCAAACTAGCAACTAAATCATTATTAATTACAAAGCAATATAAATGTACAGCCGATTACCATTTAAAGGCAATGAAACGAAGACATGAATTCAGTCATTAATGAATGAATTTAACTGATAATTGGTTACAAGTAATCTTTACTCAAATTCAACTCTTAAAAATGTATAATTTTTTTGAAGTGGTAATTAATTAAATTAATTTGAAAGTTAAATTAATTTTAGAAAGGGTTTATTCATTAAATAATAAATAAACTGAGCTCAATTCAGATCGTTGTAATATTGCAATTCGTCACTGTTGAAATGATTTCCATGCACTTTTAATAAAACATAAATATTAATATATTTATTTTTTTTGTGGGCCACACAGCATGGTATTCGTATTGCATGGCTCTTGGTTTATTGGACACAATGGCCATGGGCATAGCCACAGTCATGGACACAGTCACAGTCACAGTCATGGACACAGTCATACAAATGGGCGTGGTCACGCCCTAGCAATGGCTGGCAGTGCCAGCGACGAGCTCCATAATGTTGTTATAACAAATGGCTTGAAGCCAATCCAACAAAACGGGTAGGTGTGTGCCAATTGGTAAGCTTTTTTTATATGTACATATATGTATGTATGTATGTGGCTTTGACCGTTCATAAACATACATATTTATAGATGTTTTAATATTGTTGCATACGTATGTATCTACTGCATAGTTTATTTATTCGTATAGCCAATTGCAAATTGTAGGGCCTGTGGTTGAAGCACTCATGAATTTGTAGTTAAACAGTTGCAAAAATGAGCTGACAAGGGTTTTCGAGCACAACTTTAATATATCCTATACCTTAAGAATAGATAATAATATATAAAGTCCGTTTGGTATAAGAGTCAAACAAGAAAAAACTTCGTTATAGAGAAAGTTCGTAGCATAGAAAAGGTTTATGTTTGAACCAAGTTGCAGGACTCTGAAAAACTTCGTTATACGGAAGTTCGTTTTATGAAACTTCGACTATATTACAATTATTTTTCCCAATGCATGGCCTCTGTAGAATATTGTTTAACTAACATTTACACTGCAAAGAAATATAACAGTTGCATTCTTATAGAACTCTTCCATTGAGATATGTTTCTTACAATCCTGTTCTTTCAAGGGTCATTAAGGTATAAACTTTGTACAAGTACAGGGTATAGCAATAACAACTCCAAATGCAATAACAACAAAACAGCAGCTACTGTTGACTGACTGCAGGCAATTATTTGTTTGATTATGCGTTATTAGAATTTGATTTACTTAGGATAGAGAGAGAGAGAGACCTGCATTAGTTATGCTTGATTTGCAGCAATTAATTTGTATCCTGTCGTGACTGGCTGAAATATAATCCTTTACTTTGTACCCGTTCAGCAATGCGACGGAACGCAATATAAATCTACGAGCAGCTATGATTCATGTTATTGGTGATCTGGTGCAGAGTATTGGCGTCTTTCTGGCCGCCGTTCTAATCAAATTCTATGTAAGTTGAGGTCTAGACAAGACAATTGAATATGATGATGATATACTAGATGTCTGAGACATTGCTAATTTAATTTGCAGCCAGGCGCCAAGTATGCGGATCCATTGTGTACGCTGCTCTTCTCCGTAATTGTGATTATGACAACGGTGCAGCTGTTCCGAGAGTCTGTTTCCATATTGCTTGATGCAGTGCCGCGCAATGTGTGTCTGGCGTCGCTGCAGCGCGAATTGGCCAGCATTGAGGGTGTCAAGTATGTCAATGAACCCTCCAAACAATGAAACTTTTAATTCATGTTGTGTTTTTTTTTCACTTTTTACTTCCTAAACAGATCAGTGCATCATCTGAATGTCTGGCAGCATACCAGCGAGTACAATGTGCTTATGGCTCATCTGATTGTGGGTAAGACACGCACAACTATTCGCTCAATAAATAACTCAACCACAAATATAATGTTATGTATTTACCTCATGTGACAGAAGTGCTGAGCGACTCGAATGCGGTGCTGGAAATGGCAACACAATTGGCCTGTGGCAGCAAGTACAACATCAAACATGCGACCATCCAAATCGAACGTTTGACTGAGTAATTCAATTATGAAATTAGTTATAGCTTAATTAAGTTTTATGTTGCCCCTAGACATAAGCGACAACAGCAACAACAACAACAACAACATATTTGTATATATGTATATTGAGCGACCAAAGTCTGTGTGCTGCAGCATTATTAACCGGCACCATTTCATGTGATTGATTGTATTTGTATTTAGTGCAGACAATTTTTTTATCAAACTAGTTTAACGACATTCAGATAAACGTAATTTCTCTTTTTTATTCGTATTTCCAGTTGAAGCATTAGCTAAAAAACCATGTCATAGCTTTAAAAGTTGAACATATATTTGTGAAGATATTTATTTTAGTCGCATAGCCAAGGTTAAGAGTTTATCGGTTTTGTGCAATGTCCGGCATCGTGTCTGTTTGCTGTCCGGGAAATCGATAACAAGCCGATACACTTCGCGGTGCAAATCGATAAAACTAGAGTTACAAAGTCTGTCAGAGAACTGCAACGAGTCAAACATTTTTGTTCATAAGCAAGTACTGACGCGTACTTTGCCTGAATCATTCGGTTTTGTTCTTAATTTGATTTGATTCTATTTTTGGCATGAGTGTTGGATCATACTTAATCATACTCATTGCAGTACTCTGCTTATAAATACTGGTATCAGAGTATTTTGCAGTTGATTGCGCCTGACTGCAACGTTTTGACTTGTATATAACTAGCTCTGTGGTATTTTTATAAACTTAATCTTAATTACCTCAAGAGTCAACAGTCTAGACAATAATATGTTAATAGCAACGTACAAAGGAACAATACTTATCAATTATTATTAAAAAATTACCCATAACTTTAAATATATAATTTTTTCTGGTTTTGTCTAATTGCCAAATACATCTTAGAAGACACCCACACAAAAACTCTAATCACTTATGGAAAATAATAAATTTAAAAATTAACGTGACGGTCGTCGCATCCAGACGTGTTTTAATTCATTAGAATAATGGTATCCAACTTACTCTAGCCGCTATATACGGCCCCCAACGTTATACTAAATATATCGGAAGACCATTTTATGGATAGAAACAGTAATGTTAAATAAGCGATAAAGAAAGAGTAGCCAATGCGCACTACTTACGTTCAAAAAGTGTTCCAACCATATCCTACAACAAATACGTTTGTACGACCGACTGCAGCAAACGACTCTCAGTTTCAACATGTTTCGCCCGCATGATATTCCAGGAATCCTAAAGAGCATTTACTCCAAGATAATTATTGAGCTTCCATTCTGTGCGGTCTGCATCATTGCTCAGCTCTTCAATAACCTCACCAAACTTGGCCACTTTTCGGACAAAGACTATTGAGCAGGTCAATCGTAAAACATTAGACAGAGTATCTAGAATACTGGACTACAATTTCTCTTGATGTTTCTCAGTCGTTCGACAAAGTTTGGTCTGATGTACAAGATCAACACAATGCTCCCAAACAACACACATAAACTGTTAAGTCGCACCTCTTCGAAAGGAAATTTGCAGTAAGCTGAAACACTGTAACAGTCTGACGAACACAATATTGAAAACTTATGAAGCCACCAAGCCCACAGATTCACTCTGGCACGCATCATGAATATAATTAGAATTTCAATTAGCTCAAGACAATGTAAACATTTGTATTGTAAAAATTTGCAGGAAATTGTTACGTTACATATATACTAGCAGGAGAAAATATATATATATGTAAGTTGAATGAAGTGTGTAGGTCGTATGACTGTGTATTATTAATTAGAATTTGCTGCATCAGCGAAAGATTCGCATTCGTTAGCATCGAATAAGCTCTGTAAGCAAAAACTCTGCGCAGTGTGGTAGTTGGTGTCTTTAACTTTGGTTCCTATTTTAATTAGTTAGTCCCCGCTCCTTACACGTTATGTTTAAGGTGCAATTATAAACAATTGAAAACGTTGTAGTCGGCCGCAACCGACTGCGAAATACTCTGGTATTAAATCGGTGATAGTTTGTTTAAAAAGGGATTATGAGGGTAGGTTGAGTTTAAGGTTCTCCTAACAAATTTGGTGACTCTTTTAATATGTTATCGACTTTCTAGCTATTGGAAAAGCAATTAAAGCTTTAAATTGTTCTAAAATTCATCTCTTTGGCAACCAACATACAACATACCGCGATGTCATTATTAAAAATAACGTTTCCATTTGTTTAGATAGAAAAAGTGCTATGAATATTTATGTACGAATTGTTATTAATGAGCAAACAATCAACTTGTATGTATATACATATAGTATACTGATTATACATAATTATTTTTGCGCTGTTAATTGTTGTTTTAATAATTTATTTGCTAAATGTGGCACACACACACACACACACACACACATAGCCACGCACAAAAGTTGTCACACAAGCTGGTCACATATTTCATATATTGGACAAACACACAAATCCGATTAGAATATTGCATCTCAACACATTGGGACACTCACACACGCAGAAACCGGAATTCAATGAACCGAAAATGAGCAAATCAAGCATAAAGCACACACTCTTACACACAAGGCAAATACCGCTGTATAATGTTAACACATGAATGAAGTCAAGTTTAAGCATCTTAATCAGTAGACCAACACACACACACCCACAAACACACACACACATTTTGAATTGCTTGTTCATTTGTCAGCCGTTAAGCCGCATCAAATTGAACAAACTTCTCGATGCTTGAGCCCTTTTTAGTGCCGGGTACGCACAGTTCAATACGCTCGGACACGATTAAGTTATTTATAATTTATGAAGCTTTATAAAAGCAAAAAATAAATATATATACTATATACTATGTATACTTTATGTACAAGGAAAGCCATAACGAAATGGAAATTTCCATTTCACTGCCAAGGAAGTTGAGTTAAAATTATGAAGCTGTGTGTGTG
The DNA here is from genome assembly GCA_035044585.1 of Scaptomyza polygonia. Lineage (NCBI taxonomy): Eukaryota > Metazoa > Arthropoda > Insecta > Diptera > Drosophilidae > Scaptomyza > Scaptomyza polygonia. The sequence continues at coordinate 58,442 of JAWNNU010001136.1, forward strand.
TGTGTGTGAATGCAGAAAACTTTACAACTTACACACATGTAACCGTCTTATCCGCACACACACACATGTTAAATTACCACCAACTGACTGGACGCCTTAACCATAAAAGTTAATAAATCATGCCGATCGGCCCAAGCACTCCACTGTCCTGCACTCGTTAAATATACAACGTATCGAACCGAAGCTTAACTAATTTAACTGATGACCCAATTGCCAGCTGCACAAACGAAATATTAAAAAAGCAAAAAAAAAAAATTATTGCGCAGAACAAAGAAAAATATCAAGTACTTTTGGAGTGGACGATGGCATTGGGGGATGAGGCAATTGCTAAGTACCACGTACTTGCCCATTTTTTCAAGTGGGCGTGGCGCACTTTAAATGCGCAAATGTAAAATTAATGGCATACTTGACTTGATGCTTTTCTAATTAGAATTGCATATAACAAAAATCGTAGCATACATTTTAGCTGCAGCTCAGCTCAGCTCGAAAAGGCGCTTAAAAATGAACACTCGAGTACTCAGCTTGCACTTAACACTTTGCAAACTCACACACACACACACACACACACACACACACACACATAGACAGAAAAATAATTGAAGTGGCAATGCACGTGCTCTGCAGCCACTTGGTTAGAAGTTAAAGTGAAAAGGGGAAAATCGTCGTGGACAGCGCAACTAAAATTATCTTACGATGTTATTACGAACAGCAGTTATTTCTTGGTGCTACAAATAGAATCCAAATCGAAAAGGTATTTCATACACTATTACTTACAGCACTTTTTTTGTCTTCCAAATTGTTTATTACTAGTTAAATGAAAAAATAATTACAAAAATCGAGGTTTGTCATTTGGTTCTTTTTTTTATTTTTTTAATTACAAAACACTGCCACGCTTCCTTTTTTAAAATTTAACAAGATGTATACATGGTATTTGTTTGCCAAAGTCAATGTTCAATAAATAAATCAGTACGAATTCCGCAGTTATAGTTAATTTGTCAGTATTAAGCCAAATTATAATTTAAGCAGACTTTAAACCATTAACCTTTGAGGAATACGATTAGCCTTTCATTTGGCATGCATAAGCGGCAACAGCAAATGCATCCTGGACGTAATCAATATGAGTAATTCACTAACAGCCAGTATTTCTTATACAAATAGGGAACGTATCAAGGAAAATTCACCAGTTCCCCAAACAACGTTTATGGTACACTTTGGCAGTATGCGACATTAAATTTAGCCTGAGTTATTGGTTATCCATAAGTAGAACTTAGTTTTAAAATTAAATTAAATGTAGTTTTGTGGATGACCATAGATAAAGCTGTCATCGCGATTTGGCGAACGCATCCGGTGTCGATTGAACAAATTATTGCATGTACCTGTTTAAAAGTGAAAGGATTAGGATATATTGCCGGTATAAAGTCGATACGAGGCAACTTACTATTTAACGAGTTATCTCGAGATCTATTCGATCTATGCGATCTATTTGATCTGTTTGATCTATTCAAGGATCGGTTTGATCTATTCATGGATCTGTTCAACATTGGCGTGTTTGGTGAAGGAGGGCATACTAATCTGAAATCTTTTGTTTGCTGAAATGCTGCAGAGTCAAAAGTTAGGAAAATAAAAATCATTAAAAAAATTGATTAATTAATTTAACATTGCATTTAATTTGAAAGTTTTGTACCTTAATATGGTAAAGGTTTTGAAAAGCCTACGCAAACTATGTTTTCTTAGAGGCAGTAAACTTTTTAATGTTATATTTTAGTTTATTTTCTAACAAATTAGTTTTAAATTTACAAGTTTGGTATGCTTAAGGTACGCAAGTTTTCCACAACCAAAAAACACAAGTTAAATTTTTGGTTAAGCTAAAAAATGAATGTACACAGAGTAAAAACAGCCCCTTAAGACTTTTGTGTGTGTGTGGAAAGGGGCGGATAATTAGTGAAACGTTCTTAAAAGGCATGAAAAATTAACGGAGGAGGGCCAACAAAAACGGCAAGCAGCAAACAATTTTAGCAACACAAAACACACACACAACAAATAATTTAGCTATTTAAATTGGTGTAAAAATTACGTGCGGATGGCTAAGAACCAAGCAAATAATTGAAAGGTTGCGTTGGGTGAACGTTGGACAACTTGCTGACCTCGCAAAGTGTTTGCTAACAGGGGGTGTGAGATTTGCCACAAATCTTAAGTAATTAGACTAATTTTGTAATTAAGGTAATTTTACTGCTGGCAAGTTGTGGTGGCCCGTTGCTGATAAGATGTTACAATAAACAAACGAAACAACAACAACAACAAATCTCCAAAGTCTTAAGCAGAAAATGCTAAATATGAAAACACTAGTGGCAAGACTTTAAGTCCATGTCAAGTTCATGTAATGTATGGTCGCTGCAAATGCATTTTATGGCGACACAATTTATTGCGCGAACGAAGGCAGCAAATTGTCTGTCCAGCTGCCAGCTGTGAGGTTCTATTAAACCTATTGTGATTGCATTTGAAATTAAATTGATTTGCAATGGCTGGCGAGTTGTTATCTATGTGAGCCAATGGGCTGATTGGCATTCGTGCTTTGGCAATGGGTCAGCTGCTTACTTTCACTCGAGTATCGAGTATCGAGTATTTATAGTACTCGACGCCGCCTCCGAGTACAATTTGCAGTCGCATCACGCCTGAGCGAGCCTTCTGATAGCAAAAACTAATCCCGATAGACGACCATCATGGAAGATATATACAAAAGAACAAGAACAAGAAGAAGCAAATGCGAGCATAGATAGAAAAAGTAGTGGAAAAATAACTTGAAAATCAAAGTTTAAGTCATAAATAAAATTTTTTTGGTGAACCCTGCTTCCACTGCTGCTGATGCTGATGCTGATGATGACGATAGTGCAAAGACTGCGGCCTGTTATCGCTGGCCCAAAACTTTTTGGTATTCATGCACGAAATGACTAAAAACTTAAAACTAATAGAGAGAAGTGTAGCAAAAGTTGTGCGTGGAAGCTGCCACACAGCCTGAGGAGCTGCTCCTGCTGCTGCTGCTGCTGCTGTGCACTCAAAATTATTAATTAAACTTACCCTCGGAGTTGACTTGCTTTACGCCCTGGTTCTGGAAGCATGTTATGTATACTGAAACAAAAAAAATAAACAAATATAGATATAAAAATACTGCAGGCAATAGATATATGTATAGTCTATATATGTGTACATACGTACATAAACATATATGTATGTAGTACTAGATAGTCATGCATGTAGTGTTGTAGCTTGCAATTAATCAAGCTGCAAGCTGCAAGCTGCAAACTGCAAGTCGCTGAGCGTTTGTTATTTTTGTTGTTTACGTTTTTGTTTTGCTACGTTTTTCTATGTGAGTGTGTGTGTGTCTACGCATAGTGTCAGCAGTGTCAGAGAGCGGGTTGGAAGCGTTGTGGAAGGTGCACGTAGCACAACAGCCAACAGCGAAAAGTTGCTGCTTATCAGTTTTGTGGTTGGCAAGCGAACAAGGTAAACCCTAGTTAAGTTTTGTTAGCTACAGTTTTTCGTCTTCTTTCTTCTTCTTCTTCTTGTTTTTTACTCATTTTTATTGGGTGTAAAGTGTTTTCGTACCGATAACACCCGCTGTCCGTCCGACCAAAGCGAATAGACAACATTGAAAAATGGCAAACACGGGCAGCGTCGGCGCCGAAAAAGCAAAAAACTTTTGGCCCACCCCAAAAACTACGGATGAACTAAGCAGCAGGACGCAACAACAACCCGAATGGAGTGGAGTAGAGTGGAGTCGAGTCGACTTGACTTCATTCGGTTTGCAGCTGCGTGTAAAAATGCACGAAAATGGCAAAGTTTAACGAAGCGTTGTCCTAAAACGCAGGTCGCATGAAGCGTCACTAAAAAGGTCTGCGTCAAAGGATAACACCCAAGGATGATATGGCAGCCTCTACGTTTCTCTTGCGGACCTTGGCTGCAGCACAGGTAGGTACAGGTAAAAAGGTAAAGAAAAAACTGCTGCTTCGCGTTGGGATTGGTTAAAGATTCATGGAATTTGCGATTAACTGCAAACAACGAAAACATAAACAACAACAACAACTATAAGCTCAACACTGTCCGGGTCGCAGCGTTTATGATTTATGAGACTTGCCTGGGCTCGAACAATGTTCACTCCATTTTGTCTTTTACTTATTTGCGCATCATTTGCATGATTTATGAATTTATTAATATATATGTATGAATTTACTTAGCTTAGGATGGGCAGAATGGTCGTTTATGTCGGTGTACTTACTCCATATCGAGATGATGACAATGATCGTTGTTGTTATTATAAAGCCAAAGTTCTCGATTAGATGGCTGAGCAATGGTCCAGCTGTTTGTCCAGAACAAGTTCCCAGCGTCGTTGTCTCCGCAATCACAGGCACCTACAATGATACAAGCAATTTACATACATACATATAAGGGTTAAAAAGCTGCTAAAACTTTACTTAGCAAATGGATTTGATTCAGCTTGGCTTTGGGTCGGCCGCAAGCGAATAAGAAAGGTCCTTGGGAGTTCGCTTTGTGGTCGCACAAACACACAAACACACACACACACACACGCACACAAATTGAGAAAATGAATAAATAAAATAGGGCATGGATGAAAGTTACCAAAGCCAAGAATATAAAGAAAAGCTAACAAAAACGCACTGAAATCAATTATAAGCAATTGCCAAAAGTTTCTGGCCATTTGACCAGAACTGCAGCTGCAACTGAAACCGAAACTAAAACTGGCCATTCAATTAACATTCAAAGTATTCACTAGCCATTTCGAATATTTTACTAAGCTAGTTAGATCCTAATGCCAAAAAAACCCACATAGCAAACAAGGCCAATGAATATGAAATGCAACAAAAATATATTAAATTACACAACTATCAAATACTCTGAAAGCAATACTGTGAAATCGAAACAATGTTGTTATATATTCAGTTCATAGATATTTTCAGCTTTTAATCACTTAATGTTTGTATTTGTATAAGGAAAGTGAAGATTATTAATTGGCTCTTTTAAAGAGGAGTCTTTTTCACATAGGATTAGTATTTAGTATCAGTATTCAATTGATTTTTTGGCATTTCATTTATATTATCTTTGTATATCAATTAGTTCATTTGCAGTTTAAAAATCTTACTTGATTGGCTAGGTGAACAGTTCAAAAATGTCATTTGATTCTTGTGCTTTGTTGGCGAACTCAAAATCAACATTCATACCGTGGCAAAATAGAATTACAGCGCCGGCTGTGAGCTGAGTTGGCCGAGAAGGAAACATGAACACATGAAACTGTGGCTTGATGGCTTTTGGGGCATATAAATGAGAATTCGGTGCTTGCCGAGACGGCGAACAAGCGATCGACTTATGGAACTGAATTTATTGACATGATGTGTGCGTCCCCAAGCGTTGAATGAACACACCACAGATGACACAATAGCCATAAGATGGGTTTGGGGAGGGCTAGAGACACATACTTAACGACTTTTCCTTTGTTTATGTGCCGCTATATGGCGAGATAGCGTTTATAGATGAACACAGTCCATAGGGTCTCTCTCTGTCTCTCTCTTTCTCCCTTTCTACTGTGCCTTACAATCGCAACGGAAATTTATGCAATTTGGATTTAAGGGTAAGAGGGTAGGGTAGGGGGTAGTTGTGGCCAATAGACATGGAATGGTGCTGCCTGAGCAAGATATACGCCATTTTGTTGTTATTGTTGTTGGTGTTGTTGCCGATGCTGCTCCGGCTCGAAGTTTAACGGACAACTGACCATTCGTTCTCGGGCGGTATATAAACGAAACTTATTTATGCAATTCCGCTTGGCTTTTTACATGTGCAGCACAACATTTTTGTTATTGTACTTTTGGCTGCCCTTTGCTGCCTTTTTGACTGCCTTAAATGCAACAACTGTTACTGGCCGGCCACAACCGTGGCAACAACGTGCACAGGAAGTTAAATTGCAGGAAATGGCAAAAACTTTAGCAACAAATTCATACGCGATTTAGCCTTCGCCTTTGCTTTTGCCTGCAACTGGGACTGGGACTGCAAGTTGGCCATCAGTCTGTTTGCACTATCTAATGGCATCAGGTAACCAATGAAAAATGCCAATGGCAGCGTATTTACATTCACTGCTGCTGCTGCTGCTGCTGTTGTTGTTGTTGTTGCTGCTTTGGACGCCAAGTGAAAATAAACAAAATTTGGCGAAATTGAAAAAGCAGTCGAATGTGTACACAAAAGTGTTGCATTTGGAAATTTTACGTTGATATATTATAGAACAACGTGACGTAGCCGAAAACGAAAAAAAAAACAACCGCAACAGCAGCATCAATAAAAACTTAACAACAATTTATAGGAGAATAACAGAATGTTGTAATATAGGTTGATCGATTGTAAGACTTTCCTTATCGGAATCAAATATATCATTTTACTATAAACTTTTTTGTTTTTTTTTTTGTCAAACAATTACAATAAAGTTAATACTTGCGTGTTAAGTTTTATGTAATTTGGTTTTAAGATTAAGAAGTGAAGCTCGCTTAGTTAATTTGCTTTAATGTAACTTTAAACTACATATAATTATATCTTTATCTAACTATCTGAATTTGACAATATTATTAAAAAGAATCTAACTTTGAAGTATTAATAAATTCGAGAACGGTTGTCAATTATAAAATTTATAGCTATAATTGCCAACAAGTGGAAAATGCATTTGCCGATAAATCAAGACTCATTTCGATATAAATTAGTTTAATACTATCGTTAAAAAAAAAAAACAAAAAACAGTTTTAATTTAGACACTGACAAATCTGTTAATTATTATCAAACAAAATAAATCTATGGACGGGAGCATAATTAAGCCACAAAATATGTGTTATAAAGTTTGATAAATAGAAAGACTATAATTTAATGAATGAACTAGGCTTTAAATAAATAAACATTTTGAGTGGTAAATATATTAAATTGAAACACAGCGGATATCGCCCTAAGCATTTGTACTTTATTACAGGGTATTTTTAACTGACACTTTCAGGGTCCGATAATCAACTGCAGTTAACTCAAAAAAGGTTTTTCTTTTGGAGAAATTTGTATTTTATATCGACTAAAAACTTATTTGACTAAAATCGCTTAAGATTTGTGTAGCCTTGAGAAGGCACTTACCTGAATGCTCTGATTCGTGTCCGGCGAGTGCACTAGCACATAAAAGTGCTCATCCAGTGGGATTTCTTTCAAGAAACGCACACGATATTTACTCAGGCCATGCGCATGCTCAATCATTTCGACGGCAAAATAGTTGGTGTCCGATGCTTTGACCTAAACACCCAGGAGAAATTAAACGAAACTAACTAAATTAGTTTAAATTGAATGCAAATATCTATATGTAGGTTAAACAACGAATAGAATAATGAATGATATTTATTTGTACGTACAAACATACATACATATATTTATTTAATTAACAAAGCCAAAAGTTGTAGTTAAAGCCTCTCAAAGATAAATTGTAAATGCTCATTAGAAACAAACACGCACTCACACACACACACACAATCTAACTGCTGTTTGAAAGAACAGGAAAAGCAATATTGGAGGTGAATAAGGTAATGGTTATGTGCTTGTGTGTATTATGTTGAAGCTTCAACAAGAACGACAACTGCTGCAACATTTGCAATTTCCTTGAATACCAAAAACACAATGCGAATCAAATTTGTGTTTTTGTATGTCTCAAAGTCTCAACGAGTGTTCGAGTGTTCGAGTGTGCATTTGCGAGCATGTATTCTAAAGTGTTTGCCAAATATGTTGTTGATTTTAATGGCTGCTGGGAGATTTTTGGATTTGAAATTGCAATTTTCTCACATTGTTGCCGGACAATCTTTATTTTGGCAGCAGCAGCAGCAAATTTTTTAAATTTTAATTGTCAACTAGTCATTTATATTTAAGAATAAACATATACAAACATAAAAATATGTGAGTAAATGTTCATATGTATATATTTGGGCTGTAAAAATAAAGAACAGAATATCGATCGGGGAGCTAATTGATTAGATACTTTAATGTGATTCAAATGAAACAATTGGCGCAATTGGGAAAATGTAAACAGAAGGCTTTTATCAATATTACAAAGTTACAGCTTAGTCGACTATCAAATACCAAACTTAATTTACTAAAAAAAAAGTTGAAAAGCCCATTCGATTGCCGTTAAATAAGCGGTTAGCTTTTATATTATGAAATCCTAAACACAATTTTAAACTAAGCCCATTCTACCACTTATAGCCTGAAAGCTGTATCAATAATGCCTTGAAATCAAAAAAGTTTTTATTTTCATTGTATTTAAAAATAGTCTTAGTGTGTATTTAATATGCTGAATTTATTGCCGTTTTTTTTGTAACATGTTTTATAGTATAATAGAACTATAATCGACGAGTATGTCGCATGCTCGCATTGTTAATCATATTGTTTCTGCATTTCATTTTTGTTTGCAAAATTAATGAGAATAATGAAAAAACAATGCAGATATTATTGAAACGGATGTGCACGAAGAGCAACTGCTGACACATCCGACGTAAATGCAGCAACAAAAGTCTGTTTTGCGACTAAAAGATAGCCTGCAAACAGTTTTTAAATAGAACCTTTAAAAACCTGTTTTGTCCATGTTAAAACATGTATATATGCTTGTCCCGGTTTATCTAACAACTCTTGAACTCAATAAGTAAAATATTTAACTTTATGTCAAACCAGAAAGAAGCCCATTAAAGGGTATAAGCATACGCACATACATATGTATATAAACAATAATATTTAAATGTTTAAAAAAAAAAAAATACTTCAAAAATAAATATCAACATCGTTAATAAACGGATGCACAAGCATATCGACAGCAACAACAACAAAAACAACAGCAGAAACTGTGGCAAAAAAAAAAAGGAAAAACAGTTCTTATTAGCCCGCTGATAATACACGAAGAAATATATTTAATAATTAATTGAAAATTATGCAGACCAGTGCGCTTTTAACCGGACCCAAAAAGGGCCTGCATGCAAATTGCATACAGATGTAAGCTATATGCCTATTAATACGTTAATATGCATACATTTCATATATAAATCCATTATATCTATATATTATTTATACTTATGTTCTGATCTGTTGTGTGGTCGACACTGCTGTCTGCAGGAAAATGCCAACTGCACGGAATATGACAGTTGCATAATTTGCCTTTTTGTGGTCTATAGCAACTTTAAATGATTAATTGATGATCATCAACCGTTAAGATATAAATGCTTCAATGTGTTTAAATAATGTAAAGTGACTTTATTTTTTTTTTTTTCATGTACGATAAGCAACACAAGAAAGAGCAATTCAATGTGTGCTATCGAATACCAAATACGCTTGCATACGAGTCTTTTTT